>JARHVA010007159.1:580000-715000 GCA_037957365.1 Torreya grandis
AAGGTTAATGGGACCCTTACCCATATAAAAGTAAAAAATAATATTATTGGCTTAGCTTGATAGAAAAATCTAACAAAGCATTTGCCCATGACATACAAAACAAACCACACAATTTCTAGTAACTATATTGATTATATTAATCATTGACTAGCAATATTTTTACAACTTCTTACAAAAATAACTTCTATTATTCATATATAGCACATGCTCAGTCAACTAAGCCCCCAAAACAAGGAAACTATACATCAAATTGACATTCAGTCAAGTAGAACTAAAGGCTTGATGCCTTAAATAAAACTTAACACTTTGCTATCTAGTAACACATTTCCTTCCACCACTGTGGCTACCACCTTTTTCCCAACCACGGGGATCTCTAGGCCACCTAACTACACATCCATCACTTTGTCTAGGGATTCCACCACCAACAATGCCTCCCAAATTTCTAACTCCAACTTACCCACTCTAAATGATGGAGATTCTAGTTGTCATTTTCCCATCTAATATGCCAAAGGAAATAGACCCCTGTTATAGACCTAGGAAATAAATTTGACCACCACCACCCTCTGAGGGGACTTACATACTTCCCATCATGTCTTCAACACTAGGATGGGTGATTTGAGTGTCATTGTATCTAAAAGGATCACTCGATGCTCTTTCTCTAATTCTGACTATCTTGAGCACAAACCATCTAAATCCTTCACCAAATTTATTAGTGTCACAAACCTTGCTTCTAGGGCCCTGAAGAAAGATAAAGGAATCACTAGAGTCCTTTCCCTGAGAAGGAAAATTATTCAAAAGGCCTAGCCTCCACCTTCTCATTTTTATCTAATAGTTTCACCCTAAATTATGGGAAAATAAAAAATTCCACCATTTTGGCCACTAATGCCTTATCTGAGACCAAAATTAATATATTGTTTGTAAATAACATTATGAGTTCATAGTTTACCTTCATATGTTATCTTTTCCACTGGACATCCTCACCCAACACTACTCAACTACTTGCACCATTTCTTCCAAAGGAGCCCAAAATACATGTTTCACTCTGCATGAAGATACTTTACTAATGAAGCTCATTTACCTCTTTACGTAACTTTTATACACCAATAACCACGCCAAAATTTCATAGCCATATACTCCATTACCCCTTCCTCATGTTATCAATCATGACCACCCAACCCAAATGGACTTAAATCAACCTACCTACTTCTTCAATTACCATCATCATTATGCACTGATTATACCTTTATTCCAAGAATTTAACAATTTCCATTCTTGACCATAGTGATCATCATCATTATTTTTATCCCTTCAATTTAACACAAACCCTAAGCCATCAAAAATCATTACAATTTAATATCTACCATGCTTGTACAATCATGCCACATATCTTTACAATAATCACTCTTTATTTCTTCATTTTGATCAATGCTTATATTTGATAAAACATTTGCCACCTTATTAACCTCCCAAAAGTAACGATCCCCTACCATTATTTGAATTTACTAAATAGTGCCCATGCTTTAATTAGAATATTATTTATATTCTAGGCTTTTGAAGATATGACAAGTTTTGGCTTAGACATTTGAAGATGTTATGTTTGTGTATTTTTCAAAAAAATTCTTAATTTTTAGCTATTTAAAAAAAATCCCTTAAAGTTGGTCATAATATTATGCTTTAACCTACACTATAATGGTATGTGTATTAAATTGATGTTGATTTATCCTTTGAATTATTTTAGAAATAAAATTATTTATTTTTGTTAAGGTGTTTAATTTCACAAGTTGGAACAATGTTGTAGAAATGAAGGGCAAGTTTAAATTATTAGGTATGTTAGAGAAGCATAATTCTAATTTCAGTGACAAACTTGTTGAAGTTAAGTTAGAGTAATCTAAAAAGAGCATGGTCAATTATCATTCTAAGACAAAGATTTGGTCAATATAAATAAATAAAATAAAATCTTTAAATTTTATTTTATTTTTCAATGTAAAATTAATTCATGAATAAGATTGTAAAAGTGGATTAAATTGAAAAATAAAAAATAACTTAATAAAAAAATTAAAATATATGATTTATGTTGTAATACATATAATTTGGTACATACGTCACAATATTAATATGTATAATTAGAAAAATATAAATAATTCATAATTTATATTAATAAGATGAAATATATATGTAAAACTAAAAAAATAATATCTTCAAAAATATTTTATATTAATTAAAAAATTAAGTTAATAATATTTTTTTGGACATGTATCAGGGTTAATGAGACCCCTACTCATATAAAAAATAAAAATAAGATTACTGGATTGGCTTCATAGAAAAATCTAACAAAGCATTTGACTATGACATACAAAATAAACCACAAGATTTCTAGTAACTATATTGATTCTATAAATCATTGACTAGAAACATTTTTACAAATTCTTAAAAAAATAACCTCTATTATTCATATATAATGCATATTTAGTTAGATACACCCCCAAAATGAGGAAACTAGAGATCAAATTGACATTTAATCAACAAAACTAGAGGCTTTCTTCCCAAATGAAGACTTAACACTTTAATGTCCAGTAGTGCATTTCCTTCCACCCCCATGACCACCACCTTCTTCCTAACCATTGGGCTCTCCAGGACACCTAACTACACCTCCACCACTAGCGATGAATCCTAAACCCTTGACTCTAACTTACCCACTATAAATGATGAATATTCTAATCATCATTTTACTATCTACTATGGCAAAGGACATAAACCTTGGTATAGCCCTAGGCAAGAAATTTGACTATTGTCACCCTCTCAAGGGACCTACAAGCTTCTCACCACACCTTCAGCTCTGGGATGGGTGATTTGAGTGCCACCACATCTGGAAGGATCACCCAATGCACTATATTTGGTTCTAACTATCTTGAGCACAACCCATCTAAATCTTTTACCAAATTTAGTAGTGTCAAAAACCTTGATTCTAAGGCCCTAAAGAAAGATAAAGGGATCAACTCAAGTCCTTATTTCCATTATAATGGAAATTATTCAAAAGGCCCAACCTCCACCTTCTTGATTTTTTCCAACAAATTCACACTATATTCTTAGAAAATGAAAAATTCCACCATTTTAACCATAAATGCCCTATTTTAAGACCAAAATTAACAAATTGCTTACAAATAACATTGATAGTTTAGAGTTTACCTTCATATGCCAACTTTCCCCAAGAAATTCTCACGCAACACATGCTCAACTACTTGTGCCATTTCTACCAAGGAAGCCCTAAATACATGTTTTACTCTACATGGAGATATTCTACCAATGAACCCCATTTATGTCTTTACGTAAATTTTTTACACCAACGACCATGTCAAAGCTTCTATATCCATTTGATCTATTGCCCTTCCCTTCTGCTAGTAGTCACAACCATCAAACCCAAATAGACTTAGAGCAACCTACCTACTTCTTTAATTATCTTCATCATTATTTACTAATTATACCTTTGTTCCATGAATTTAACATTTCCCATACCTGACCATAATGATCATCATCATTATTTTGAGACCTTCAATTTCACATGAATGCCAAGCCATAAAAAATCATTACAATTCAATATACACCACCCCTATGTAATCATTCCACATATATTTACAATTATCACTCTTTATTTATTTATTTTGATCAATGTATATATTTGCTAAAAAATCTACCACCTTAATAGCCTCCCAAAAGTACAGACCCCCCTACCATTTTTAAAATATAATCAATAGTGACCATGCTTTAGAGAGAATATTATTTATATTTTAGGCTTTTACATTTTATTTTTTAAATCCCAAATCACTACTAGGGAATCCTCTTCGATTACTAGATTATCCACTCCATAAACTATTGTCAATTCCATCCCTACTCTAAGATCCTAGGATTTCAATTTATTATTGGTTCAATCCATTAATTTAATAGAGTCTACTCTTGTTAGTTACCCACTACAATCTTTTAGTACATAACCCATCCTTGAATCCCCTGGATTCCCTCTAAATGCACTATTAAAATTTAACTTAAACTAACCTAGCCTAGAGGGTTTCCACACCACTCCAGACTTTCTACTTCCCTTTGTCTTTATTACTGTTGATCCATTAACAAGAGTAAAGTGAATAATATTAAACTTGTATATCCATCTTAATAATATTAAAAACTAATAAAAAAGAATTTGATAATTTTTAGATTGAAATTTTAGACTTATCACTTAATCCATTATTAAGATAATGGTGTAATCCGAAACTTCAATTTTTAAAGTATATATATATATATATATATATATACATATATATATATATATATATATATATATATGATTATATATATATTTTTACTTTTTTTGATTAAATAAAATATTCCAACTTAAATCTAGTATAAGATGTTATAAGTTTTTAATATGAGCCTTGACCAAATCTAACTATAACTTAACCCCTTTAAGATGTCTATATATTAATGTAAGATTTTATATTATTTAAACTTCTTAATAAAATTTTATAGGGTGAGATGTTTCATGCTGCTTCCTATTAAGCATTTGTGTCACCTTGATAACATTTGCTCAGAGTATGCATTTATATTATAATATATTTAATATAATTAAAATGAAAAGTCATTTGAGTATAAACAATAGGAAGTAGAAGATGGAATATTATCTATTAAATTATGTCATTTTTCTTAATAAAAATTTCAAGAGTATATGAACATGGTACTAATCACCTAAATTGTGCTTATTTATAAGCAGATGAAAAGGTTTCACATGTTAGGGAAAGAAAGTGTCAATAGTGTTAATATTATATAAATATTTGGTGTGATAAGTAATATTGACTAATAATTTATAAGAAAATAAATTGTATTATATTTGGTATGTTAATAAGATTTAAAGATAATGAATGGGAAGGAATGTTTTTATTTGATAGGTAAAGATGGGTTGAAGGGACCTAGACCTATTACAAAAAAGAACAAATAAAAAAGTGAGAGAAAGCAACAAAGCCTAAAAGAGATAAGGGTGAACGCCCTGATGATCCACCTAACTTTTGCTAAACTTCAAGCAACAGTTGGCTGATAGATCAAAAAGGACCCAATCCAAAATGGGAAACAACAGATTTATTCCAACTTAGAGTAAGTGACCAATTGCTTGGTCACTATATTTTCTTTTTTTATATTTGCCTCTAGTGTGACTACCAATGAATTGTTCCTCCTCATTATCTAGCTTCTTACTTTTGAGATTCAGATGAGGGGATTTTTTTATAATTTCCTCAGGAACCTAGGTATCCTCCTGCTTATTGTCCTTCTAGAAAGATTCCTCTCTAGAGTTGTGAGTCTCAGGAGTCCTACCATCATGAACCACAAATTTATTAAAATCAAGAAAATTACTTAACCTCTCAAATTCCTCCAAAATTTCTCCATAAAAGAGATCTTGGATTGAGATTTTGGTATGAAGTTTTTGGAGTGAATATTTGACACCCTTTTTGCCATCATCCATGAGAGCATCTTTTCCTTTAGAAGCGAAAGAGTGGCTTCCTAAATCAAATTTGTGATTTTTTTGTGCATGGGTGCTAGAAGCCCACAACTATTTTCCTTGATTCTCCTCTTCAAAAGATGAGGATTGATCACCCTCTACCTCTAAATCCTTATTATCACTATTAATATCAATAGCCTTTGAAATGTTCTTGGACCAGAGCATATCCCCCCTTTTGATTAGAAGGAAGATGAGGCTCTGGTGGATAAGATCCATGTTATGGTTCTTCTTGAAATTTAAAAGAGAAACCTCCAAAGATTGTAGCAAAAATAAAGGGATATTGATGAGATGACCCTTGAAATGGTTTAAAAGCAAAAAATGGTGTGAGTAGAGAATGGTGTGTTTACCTTCCAAAGTGATATAACACATTATTTGGAGACATAGCTCTAGCCATTTCCTTGAAAAATTAGTGCACATGTAACCTTTATTGGACAAAGATTTTATCTTTTATTTCTCCTTCTCTTTCCTAAAGAAAATCTACATGAGTTCATCCTTACAATGCTTGTGTTTGAATGCCTTTACTTCATGGCATTCCATTTCTATTGTCTCCCTAATTAGCTCCTTTGTAATTTGAATCTTTAACTCATCCATTATCACCTCACATTTGTTCCAACCATGAGAAAAATCCCTTGAGAGTGATGTATCGTGCCCCACCAAATTTTTTATGAAAGGGGCCAACCCTGCTTTAACCATTTTCTACTAGACATGATCATTTTTAATTAATTTTGAAACATGAAATCATCTCAAAATGATCTCTATCTCCACCCATATTCACTTTCACTTTGTTGTTATATTTGTAGGTGTTTTGAAAACCCTCATGACTAACCCTCGTGCCACTCCTTGGAAAAGATGGATTTGCACATGTGGGAATCCATATGCTTAACCCCCAATCTAAGCTTAAATTTTTTTATCATCATGAATTTAAATGGCAAGTCCCTTTTCCTTCTCAACTATCAAATGACATCATCCAAAAAATTCACCATCATGTTAGGTGACATAATCACTTCTAAGGACCCCTATATTTGAAATGCAATAGGCTCCCCTATTTCCTTCTCTATATGCATGATTAATAATAACTCCTTTGAAACAGTTGAGAAGGGATTTGACATCACTGATGATTCTTAAAATGTTCCAAGAAGATGGTGATAGGCCCTTAAGATAATTGATGATGTTCATTGAGTCCCATTTTGTATGAATAAATTGAGAACCTATTTTGACCACCTCTTCAATGCCCCATAAGGCCACTGAAGCTTTTGCAATGTGATTGGTTTGATTTTCAAGAGGCCCTGCATAAGCTGCTTTGATGTTCCTAAAGAATCCCTGATCAAACCACCTTCCCCAATTGGACTAGGATTCCCATTTTCTACCCCATAAAAATTTAATTTGACCCATTGAGGAATTGGGGGAGATCATTTAATGAGAGATATATCCACCCTTTTAGCCTAGGCTTTACTTGGGATGACCAAATTGAGTTGTTTCAAAGTTGAGGAAGAAAGTTGGGATCTTAGTTGATCAAAGGTGTGGGTAGAGATTGACTAATTTTCCTATAGGTAGGATTTGATCCTTTTAAAATTAGACTTAGGATGAGGTTGAAGACACTCAAATATGCAAGCATTCTTATCTTTCTAGATACCCCATAAAATATGGGGTAGGGCCAGATTCCACTAGTGAGTTAGTGACAATTCTTCCCAAGGGGGTTTCTATTAGGTAATTAAGTCCAAGATAGATCCTAGAAAAACCCACAAAATGTTGGACTCACTAAAGAATCACTAAAAAATAATCAACCCAATGAGAAGGAAATAAAGAGATGTTCCACTATTTTAATTGCCTATTTTCATAGAGAGCATCTATTAGGGATAGTTAAACCTCTTTTGATGATATTGTCCACTGTTAATATCTTGTTTTGATCTACCAACCAGTAGAAGACATTGATTTTAGGGATGAGATTTTTTATCTAGAGAGATTTCCAATTGAAATCTTCCTCATCCAAATTCCACAAAGATAAGAATCTTTATTTCATCAAGTAAATCCCATTGGGATTATGTTTCCAGATAATTGTCTTCTCTAAGAGCTCAACTGATATGAATGTGTTGAATGGATTTGTTTAGAGTTTGGAGCAAATGGTTTTATTTCTGGTCTAGTCTTATTTTGGCTAAAATTTTCCAACACTTTCTCCCTTTCTAATTTTCTAATAATCCATTACTATGAGCCCATAATTATTCTTGAAGAAAGCTATCAATTTTGGGTCTTAGAAAGTGGATTCTAGAGGGATTAAGATTCATGAATCACTCAATAAAACCACAATATTGCCTCTTACAACATTCCATTTGATCCCTTTGTTAAGAAGGTTCTTTCTCATCTGTAGGGATTTCTAAAAATTAGAACTGTTAGTAGGACCTGGATCCACTAAAAAATGGGAGCCTTCCCCTGAGGAGAGGTATTTGGCCCTGATGATTTTGGTCCATTGGTTTTCCTCCATAACCATTATCCAACCTTGATTTTATAGGAGGGCTTGTTTCATGGTTGAAACACTTCTTAATACTAGGCCTCTTAAGGAAATTGGGTGATAATCATGATCCCAAGAAATGAGCAAAAATCTGAATTTGTCCTCCTAACCTCTCCAAATGAAAGTTTTCTAGATACTCTCCACCTTGTCTACAATGGATTTGAAAATGGAAAAAGTGGACATTGAATAAAATGGTATGCTTTGAAGGAAATTATTAAGAATTTGAACTTTACTGGCTTGAGTTAGGAAATTCCCTTTCTAGTCGGCCAACTTCTTTTGAATCTTATCAATGAGGGGATCCAAAAAGAAGGTTTCAGTGAGCCCTCAAATAGAGGGATGCCAAAATAAGTAGATATTAAATTTATAATGTTACATCCTAGAATCTTGGATACTTTAGATTGGAGAGCCGATGGAGTGTTGATGAAGAAAAGATAACTCTTATTTAAATTCACACTTTGACTAGACACCCCTTCATACTTCTCAAAGATCTTCTTGAAACATCTAGCTTCAAAAACCAAGGATTCTCCCATCATAATTGTGTCATCAATAAAGTGCTGGTGAGTGACAGGACTGGTGTTAGGAGCACAAGTGATTCCCTTGATAATGTTGGAAGATCTGGCTGCAAAGATAAGTTGGCTTAAGGCTTCCACCAAGATGATAAAAAGGTAAGGGGAGAGATGATTCCCCTATTTTAACCCTCTACCAGCCAAAAAGAAACCTCTAGGCACCTCATTAACTAGAATTGAGAATAAATGATTATGTACATAAGAGGTAACTAATTTTTTGACATGAGAATTGAACCTAGTTTTGCTTAGAATGTTGTCAAGGAACGACCAAGAAACCCGATCATAGGATTTATTCATATAAATTTTTAGGAACATGCCTTGCCAATCTAAATGAGAAACTAACTGGATGGTTTCATGAACCATAATGATCCCATAAAAAATCTATCTACCAAAAATGAAAGTGCCTTGCTACTCTGCTATTATTTTGTTGAGGACAAGATAAATTTTAAGGGCAATACCTTTTGAATTTTTTTTGTAGAAAGTGGAACACAATATAATGGGTTTGAAGTTTGATGCCTTAGATTCATCTTATTTATTATGGATTAGGACAAAAAAAGTGTTGTTGAAGTCCTAGAGCATGGATCCCATTTTGAAAAATTTGATAACTGACAAATAAATGTCATGACTATTATTGTCCCAAAAGACTTGAAAAAAGAAATGAAGGAAGCCATCAATCCCAAGGGCCTTATCCCCTTCTAAATATAATATAATAGCCTTGATATCTTCTTCCAAAGTGGGTTTTAGGATTGAATCATTGTCTTCTTGTAAAAAAACCATGCTAAATAGATTGACCATTTGATCTTCAAGACTAGAATCTTGAGATGAAGAATGGGAAAGCAGAGATTTAAAAAAAATACCAAATATTGAGTCATTTCATCCTCCTTCTTGAACCACATTCCATCTTCACCTTGAATCTTTGTAATGGTATTTATTTTCTAATTTTTGGACACAGAGGTTTGGAAAAATTTGGTGTTTCTATCTCCTTCTTTAAGCCATAACTTTCTATATCTTTGTCACCAATATGTTTCTTCTTTGGCTTCCAAATTGTGAAATCTACTAAGGCATTCTTTTTCCTTTGTGTGGAGTTTAATAGAATAGCCTACATCCAAAATTTCTAGTTCAACCTTGTGAATTTCTTCTTCAATAAAGTTTTTTTAGATAAAGATATTCCCAAACACATTTTTGTTCTAGATTTTAAGCATATTTTTTACATGTCTCAATTTCATTGCCAGGATGAACATGGTCGATCCTTTAATGGTGATACTCCACCACTCCTTTATAAATTCTTCCAAAGTATGATTGGAGAACCACTTTTTTCAAATCTAAAAGGAATGGCCTTAGTTTTAGAGACTCTGTCACTTTGGAACAAGAGGGGATTATGATCAGATCCAATCCTCAAGAGAGCTAAGAGAAGAGATGAAAATGAATGTATCCAATTAAGAGGAATTAGGAACCTATCAAGTCTTACTTAGATATTATTATCACCAAGCCTTCTATTTTACCAAGTAAATTGGTTGCCATTGAGTTTAACATCATGGAGATTAGAACTTGAGATGAAATCATGCAAGTCTGCCATACTAGCATGGTCAAAAAGGATCCCCCCTTTTTTCCCCCTAAGAATAAAGGAGATTTGAAGTCTCCTATAACCATATAATCCAAGTTATTGAATAGTTTATTAATATCAATCAAGTCATCCCACAACTTCTTCCTTTTAATTTTTAAATTTAGAGCATAGACATTTGTAATAATCTAAGAGATCTTCTCCCACACATCAAAAAAGAGGATGGAAATATGGTTATCCTTGTTGAGAATAAGTACCCCCTTCAAGATAATAGGGTCCTAGAAAACTTCCAGATCCCCCAAATCTCCTCTTGAACTATTGGAGCTATAAAACACACTTTCCTAGACCTTTAAATTAATCTTCCAGAGTTTCTCAGTAGACATCATGGTTTCTTGTAATAAGAGGATATCTGATTTGTGTTTCAAAATGAGGTTTCAATCTAGTCTCTATTTAATGGACTTATTTAAACCCCTTATGTTCCAAGAGAAAACTTTAATTTATTACTGTTAGGATAGTGATAGAAGGTCATATATGTGCCCTTAGCCACCTATCTATCTATCTCCTCCTAGTGAGAGTTCTGGGAGGTGGGTCTACCTTTTAATTTATGTTCATTCCCAACTTCCACTTTCTTCTTACCCCTCTTATTATGTACATTAACCCATTTTTCCTCATCTTAGGAAGGGTTATCCCTTTCCCTCAAAGAAACTATAGATCTTTGGCCATCTCAAAAATTAAGACATCTTGGTTTTCAACCAAAAACCTGAGGAGAAGGAGGGGTAGGGACCTTCTAAAGGACTAGATCATCGATAAGTAAAGATGAAACACAAGGCAAGGGATAGGAGGAAATGGGGGAGGGAGGGACTAGAGGGGAGTGGTAGGGGGAGGGGAAACCACCATAGAAACAAATGCAACCTCAAGTAAAAGGTCCTACCAAGAGGGAGTCAGGTGGGGAATGGGAAGAAATTTGATTTTAGAGTACTTGTCACATTTGCCATGTTCTAGGGTCGTTCACCTTATTATTAAATTATCATTATTTTATTCAATTTTATAAGAAATTTATTTAGATTTAATTAATAATTAATAATTAATAATCTCAAGCTTATAAATATTCCCTTTGTGTTGTTTTTATTTTAACGAATGAGATATCCGTAGGGGATTAGATCGTTAAATGCAACACACTATAAAGAAGGAAGTAATGACATCAAATAAATCCTACAAGTTTGGGATGATTTGATCAAACTTGGATGAACCTAAAATTTCAAAACCATCTGAGTCTATTGGTATTGTTAAAAAAGTAAGATGATTGATGTAATAATATAAAGATAGTCTGAATAGGATTTTAAGTTAGTTAAACATAGATTAGGGAATTCTTATAGGTGAATGAAAGTAAATTGAGAAGGTTGGGCCCATGTAAAATATGTAAGTGAGAAAATGATGAATAAGAGTTATATGTCTATACACAAGTCATGTAAGGTGATGGTAGGTCAAAATTGACATTGCCAAGTACATAATACTAGATTTAATATCTACAATATGTAAAATCATGAGCAATTTAGAATGCAATTCCATTTTTAGGGCATCATATAAATTTGATTTTTTTTTCAATTTAGATTTATCTCTATGGACTATTTTAAGGTTGTTCCTTAATGATTTGAGATGTGTATATGCCTTTTTAATAGTGATCTAATAGAGTGATAGGTTTTATCAATGTTACTAAGACTTGCCAAATGAATAATATCCTCATGGGTGATATATATATTTGTGTGTGTGTGTGTGATGCTTAATTAATTTTTTTTATGACCAACCCATGAGACATATCTAGGATGACCTAACAAAGAATTTCCAATTTTAAAAAGAGTCATTAAGGACCCTTAAATACCATCACTCGAGGAAGACACCTGAGCAACTATCAATATTCAGGTTTATTGGAATTATCTTAGAAGTGAAACACAAGGCTATAATGTATGGAGAATGTTTGTCTAAGATTCTAAATGTGTCCTTGTATAGACCAATTTGATCCTAAATAAATTTATTGTGAATATAGGAAACTAAAAAATAGGTGGGTAAACTGATAGGGGAAAGTGTCACCAAGAGTCTAATATATGTGCATTGTCTAAGTACATAAAAGTATGTTAATGTTAATGTTGCCAAATTTTCAAAGAGAAAATTTAGGTGCATATAAATACCTATTAGGAAATGTTTTTCCTTGGTCCCTATAGATGATATTTATGAATTATAAATCACCTCATTCTTTTATACTTGGAAAACTAAGACCTTGGTTTTTCCTCTCAATTTTAGACTTTTCTCACTTTCAAAAGTCTCTCATCTACTCTATCTTGTGCCATTTGGCCTATCTCTTGGTCCGACCAGTCTTTTGTTGATCATATATACCTTATATCTTGCCCAAAATGACTAAAATATGTTTATCTTATTCCTTAGTGAGTTATGAACCTATACTTGTTTTATAACAACCTAAAAAAACATGTCAATCCCAGACCCCTACGTTGATGCTAGTGTCCTACCCTGATGCAAGTGTCTAGTGCCCTAAATTCATCTAATTTTTAAATTAAATGTATCCTATTGGTCAATCTAAGTGGTTTAATGTGAGATATTTCTTGATAGGAGTGGTATATATTCTTAATCACTCCTCACATATTCCTCACCTAAAAAAGATCTAAAGTGATCAAGATAACTTATCAAAAGCATGCTATCAAGAATTCAATTAAGCAAAGATTTCCTATTTTCTCTTATTTCCATATCAGTCATAGGGATAACACATCTATAGGTCTAAAGTACTGAAGGAGTAACCCAAGATCTACTTTTTCAAAGTTACAAGCTTATTGTACTTGTTTATCATACATTGCATGATTAACACACAAGCCAACACATATGGGAGAACTACATAAGTCTAAGGTCCTCTTTAGATTATTGGATATATAGGTAACACTCATTGATAGATGGGTCTTTGAGGTAGCTCAACACTCTATGCCCATTAATCCATTTTTTCTAAGGTCACTATGAAGGTGAAGAACTAGAGTTTTGTCATTTCATGAGGAGTGATAGTCCATGACCTAGATTAAATGCACTAGAGTGAAGGAAAATACAAGTATAGAAACATCCATGTGGTGATATAATTTTATAGTAGGTATTATATATAGGATACCTACATCTACTTTATATAATAGAGTCAACACTAACATCCAAGGTTGATGCTAGTTTTTATGGTTCTAGAGATAATCAATTAGAAATTTAGTGATTGTTTCATAATCTTCTTATAGTTTGCTTCCTACCTATTCAAGATCCAAAACTATGTTAGTATTGGAACTGAATAAGTACATTATTTCTTTGTCATTTTCATTTCTATCATAGTTGTAATTTTTATTTATAACCCATCTTCATTTAATAAATTCAACATATGTTGTATGTGAGTTTATTAATTTAATAGCTTGCTATAGATATGATTATCACCCTTGTGTATTGTCATTTTTATATTATTAACCCTATTTACCCAACTAAGATCCACATACAAATTTAGGGTTAAAAATTTGGTGAACCTAATTCATGTAAATGCAATTTGTTTCTAGTTTAGGGCCTATAAGCCTCCTAGGGTTTCAACTTATTGTGATGGATTTTTAGATCTAAAACTTTACCCTTTGGTTTACCCTCCTCTAGTTTCCAAGATTTGTGTTTGAATACTTGCAAGTTGCTTCTTCTTTGATTCTTGAATTTTGGCCTCTAAACAAGTCCATTTTATAATTCCTTAGATGTATTTTCTACTTAGGTTGGTGTAATGAAATTACTTAGATGATTTGTAGTAATGTAATTATATATCACAAAATTAAGAATAAAATAAGGAGATATACAAAAATAATTGGCGAAAGAGTAGAATAATTGAATATTATGATTTAGCCACTTAAAGGGGGAAAAATTCATAATAATTACATAAAAACATGATTTTCAATATGATTATAAAATACTAACCACTAAATTTTATATATACTCTACTTAGCCATGGTTATTCTATATGCTGACCATACTAATAACATTAAGAAATGTAATAAGATAATATTTAGGTATGTAAGCCACAAGTTGGCCACACATATCCTGATATAAACTATAGGTTAAGGGCATATCATGCATTTCCCCTTCAGAATAATGTTGCCTTCAATATTGAATCAAACTAGGATGTTTCTACAAGAATGCTTAATCCTCCCATGTTACATTTTCAGAATGTAGGTTCTTCCATTTGATTAAATACTCCTTAATCATTCTAATTTTTAGTTGCTTAGTGAAAATGTGAAGGACCTATTTAGGATCTAGAATGACTCAACCTCTTTATCTAATTAGGGTAACTTAGTCTAAGTGGAAAATCTATGTATAATTACCTTCTTCAAGTAAGATAAATGAATAATTGGACGTATGTGATTAGATGGGGAAAATTCTAGTTTGTAATCCACATTACCAATTTTATGTAAGATATAATACGGGACATAATAATTAGGTGACAAATTGTTATCCTTTTTATGTTGATTTAGATATATATACTTATAGGGTTGTAAATACACAAAGACCCAATCACCTATGTCAAAATTCCACTCACTATGGTGTTGATCTATTTCTTGCTTCATTATATTTTGTGTCATTTAATTATTAAATTCTCTCACAAAATAAATAGTACATCATGTTGATGGTGAATTTTTTATTTAATACCTCAAACCTTGGGATGTACTATCAAGGAGGAATTGATGGATGGGGTGTGATACCTATATTGTAGACACTTAAATCTGGCCATTAATAACTTCCAATTAGGCTTTTGGCCAATTTCCATCCAAAATGCATAATTTGGCCTAAAAACACTAAAACACACTAAATGATGCAAAAATTACATATTCAAGTTCCAATTTTGGCTATGGTATCACTAAATAAGGTAATGCAATTTATGAGCCAACTAACTTTGATCAGACCATTTCGAGTCAAAATGTCAATTTTGCACCCACATGCTCTAGACTGTTCTTTCCTATCAAATCTTATGAAAAAGATACATGAATTTGTTATTTATTTTTGGTAACATTATAAATGGGAATATGGTTCCAATACATTTGATAATGCCTTCTAATTTCAATCTAGTCAAATTTAGGACCAATAACAAGCTATTCTGATCAATTTGGGTAATTTGTGCACAATGTGCTTAATCATGCTTAAGATATAATTATACAAAATCAAGGCCTAATTAATAATTCCATGGAAACTTGTTGAATAATTTGTTTTTTAAATGAATATTAGATATCTATATCATAAAGTGACCTCATTTCTTGGGAAGACATCCCTAGGCCATAAATGCCACAAATATTAGGATTCATGCCTCTCATGCCTCATTAATGCCTTCCATGATGCCCTCTATGCCTCTTAATTGACCCTTATTCCAATTTCATGATGAGGATAACTAAAAACTCAATTCCAAAAATTGAATTAATCCTCAACCACACATCTCAATATTGAGATGGATGGTTTAGGTTGATTCTGATCAAATCCAAAAATCTATAAATAGGAGGTCTCAAAACATCATTTCTAATCTTTCTTGATGAAAAGTTATAATTCAAAATTAGTTCCAAAAGCTTCAAGTAACTAGTGCTATCATGCCAAATTGATTCTAAGCCAAGCCAAGCTATAAGCCAAAGGTGCCAAGGAGAGATGGAGGTAGCCAAGCTTCCATTGCCAAGGACTTGATGAGCACAAGCTAAGAGAGTCACTACTACAAAGGCATTCAGAGCATCCAAGGAAGGTGAAAGAATTCTTGTGTTTGATAGCTTGATTTTTAGTTGTGTTTATAATTTTATTTTGTTAACTAAGCTCTCACTAGTTTCTAGGCCTAGATATGTTATGCTATTAGTGTGTTTATTTCACTTTGTTTTCATTTTGGAACTAACACTATACTAACCATCCTCTCTTGATTCAAGTTCCTAGATCACATAATGGCACACCCAGTGGGACTAGACACATCTCACACCTGAAGGAGATCATTTTTCAACTCTAAAATATTTATTTGATCCCTTAAAACTCTTGTATATTACTTTTCTAACTTTATTTTACTATTTTTGGTTGCCACAATTTTTACACACTAACTAACATCAACAAGTAATACCAACATTAGTTAGATAACTCAACCAACATTGGTTAGATCTCAGTTAGATAGTAACTAATGTAGATGGTATAATTGACATTGGTCACTGTGTTTTTCCAAAAACACAGACTTGAGAGCTACTTTTTAAAAGTTCATTATTCTAAGCTAAAAAGAGATTCAAAGCTAAAGGACATGCTAATAATTTTACTACAGGAACAAGCTTGATATTTTTTCAAAACGTGTTTAAATAACCTTTACATGCTTAAAAATCAATTAGGAACCTTGTTTTGGGTGTTCAAAAAAGAATTTAGATGTTTTTGGTGAATGTTTTTTCAAAGTTTGTAACTAAGACCAAGGGGTCAAATGAACACCACCAAATCTTTCATTTGGGTATAAAATTGAACACTTTTGTCAAATTTTGTTTACAATAGTTGTTTAGTTAAATTTTGTTTAGAAAAGAGAGGAATGTTGTGTGTATGCTCTTCCATTTGTCCCCTATAGGGAACCCTTGAATTCAAAAGTGCCATTCCTATTGCAAATAGGCTAGTCTAAGTCTTAAAAAGAAAGTTATCTAAGGCAGTCCCCAAAAACTCATCAAAGTTTGGGTGACCTTGAAAATGACCCAAAAGTCTTTCTATTTCATGATTTATTTATTTTTTATGCATCTTGGCTTGCGAGGGGGACTTCATCACCTCTTATAAGTTATTTAGGAAAGATTTAACCTTGGGTTTCATCTCCCAACATTTTATTTATTTGGCTCCTTTGGAGTTGCACACAAGATGTAGTGGTACTTTGGACATCACACTACACTAAGTGAATAGCAGGATGTAGTGGTTACAAAAATGACTAGACCTTTCTGCAACAATCCAAGTGATTCAGATCCAAAATCTATGCTTTTATTTTGCTTTGTTCGGTATGAAATTCATTGTGTAATTGATTCCCCTAGATCATTCAAAAACGTTTTAGATCTTAGATAAATACCTACTTGTCGTGGACGTATTATTAGTGCAAGGTGTGCCTCAAAGTTCATGTCACAGTACTATCATTTGAGAGAAGGTGGGTGTAAAAACCCTACTATATAATGTGTATTTAATTTTGGATGAACACTTAAAATCCTCTCAAATGACGTATATTGATAGATTCCAACAATACCAAGAAACCTTATTAGTTTACGATCTAAGAACGGTTAATTAGTTGGTCTTGTCCTAGATTGAAGTCTTGTTTGGAGTCAAAACTTGGTGTAAACAAATAATCCAAAACTAAACACATCGTCCAAATTCTCTTATAAACAAAGAGGCATTATACTACCTGTTGATGACTTAAAATTGAGTTTGATATTAACCAATCAACAATGGGAAGTTTCAAGCTATGGGACAATGCAGCTTGAAACAACCTCCAGATTTTAGAGAAGATGGTCTCTTCTTTTGTGTTGGGTGTTGGGGAAAAGGGATAGGAGACTAAACAAAAATGCAAAATGTAGGAATTAAAACCTAACTATGGTGATGTGCTTGAGTGTAATCCTAATCCTAACCTGAGCATAGTGAGACTATTATAAGATTCAATTACATTTAAGAGCAGACAAGTGCATGATCAATGTAAGAGATTGAAACAATAGAAATAGAGGCTCACAACAAGGATTTATTTTGTTGAGATACATGAAACATCAATAAAGGCATAGTGTTCAATCTTCTTAATAGAATCTTACAATCACATAAGAGGCACAGAAGTCATGTAAAGTTATGTAAATCTTCCAATTCAAGAAAACTAGATAAAAGCAAATGACATTCCTAATCACAACTCTAGAGAATCTACAGTATAGACTACTTTGCAATTGACACAGATAACATCAACCAAGGCATGGATCTCAAATTTCCTTAATTCATTTAGCCACATAAAGGGCACATGAACCTGCATGGTTATATCAACTTTATAATTTAATAAAATTGAGACAAGAGCAAATGATATTACTGGTCAAAAACTTTAGAAAGTCTAAAACTATGGAATCCCCCCACTTTCTTTGATTTTACAAGTCTCCTTCTTTTATAGATTTAGATCACTCCTTTCATCATCCCCTTTACGATGCAATCTTCTCCATCTTTCACTCATAGGGGACAAATAGATGGTGCCTTCAATGCTTTGGGGCTCCAAAAATCTACCCAATGAGCTCTTCCATCTACTTGAATTAACTCTAGCCGATTTTCCCTCTATTTCGATTTATAGCAACAGATACATGGAACACTCTGTTATGTTAGAAATGTGAGAGGACACTTTGTCAATTTTCCAAAAATCCTCTTGTTTCAAGAAGGCATAAGAAAATGACACTTGGTGCTTTCCATCAGATCCATCGAAGACGTGCGGCTCTCTCCTTTTCTTTGGCTGTGCTGTAGTTTTATTCAGGACTCATATCAGACTCTTACAGATGGTGACACTTGGCAGCTTTTGCAAAATTTTGAACTAACACCCAGGGCCCACCATAATCTTTATTTAGCAATGAAACTCAAAGATGGTCTCTCAAAAATTAGTGCATGGCAACCTTTGTTGCTTTCGAGAAGATACGTGGCATCTTCTACTTCTCCTTCTAGGGCTATGTGGCACCTTCTGCTATTTTTGGGGATGGAGTAGAAAGGTACGTAGAGAGTGACACTTGGTAGCATCCACTACTTTATGGCACTTAAACAAAATGAAATGATGCCTTTTTGTGTTGAACCAAACTACTAAACCCAGGCATTGAACCAAAGTCTCTCAGGTGCCGACACATGGTGGCATCTGCTACTTCTTTAAAAAGGTAGCCCAGGGCCTCTGCAACTACACCCTGGTGCTTTCCACTTCTCTACTACTTAGCCCATTGAAAGTCTTTGTCAAAAGTAGAATGAAATGTAGATGTCTATATGGGACGTGGATGTTAAAACATGGTGTGTTCTACTTAACTGCCAATAGGTACGTGGCATAATCTGTGGTTCTCTAGAAAGTTATAAAAGGGGCCTCAGAGGATGCCAACTGACCAGCTCCATGTGTTAGGAAGTGACACTTGGAGGTTTCTACCTGAATGCAACACTTAGCAAAATAAAGTAAAGGAAATAAAAAGGGGAAAAGGACCTGAACTCGAAAGGTGACATTTGGCAGCATTCGTTGCACTTTGACACTTAGGCAAAAATGAACCTGCCCTTTGCTCTAAAACACTGCCGTTATGACCAAGGTATGTGGGGGCCAAAACTGCAGTGCTCGACTAAAAATTTGAATGCAATGTAGATTAAAAATTTACTCTATAGTTACTGGTGACCCTCAGGAATTTTGAGCCTACTCAAAAAGAAACTTCAACTCCCGCTAGATCAAAATTGTGAAAATTATAGCTTCAAAAGAGCCATCGACATGTGTTTAAAATACTTATTTAAAACAAAAGTAGAAAATAACAAAAAAAATAGTGCGATAAAGGGAAATTATTTAACTATAATACATGAGGGACCCAAGTCAATGGAAATGTTTTAAATAGATTCTGTTTACATGAATCTCTTCAGGTTCTCCTTCCATTGACTCTAGCTCAAAAGAATTCTTCTACTTGTATGCATGGATTCTATATGGTCTAGTCCATAGTGCTTCAAATTTGGTATGCTGACCCAGCTTGGCGGCCCTCAAATCCCATTTCAAAACAATTGAGCCTACTTCAAAATTAGGATTTGAAGTCCTTTTATCAAAACAATTCTTAACCATTCCCTGATGTTTGATCAATGAATCATGGGCTATATCCCTCTTCTCTTGTACTTCTAAAAGTTCTATGAGTCTGTTCTGCATGGGGCCATTCTCATCAATCTCAATTTGTTTGATTAGCTGAAGAGCAAGGATTTCCCAGCTTAGGGGAATCACGGTAGACTTTCCATATACCTATTCATATGGAGACATTTTGATCACCTGCTTGGGCATGATTCTATCAACCCATAGTGCTAGATTAAGCACTTTATGCCATTTTATCTGATGATCAACCCCTATCCTTTTGATGAGTCTTATTAGGTTCTTATTGGTTGATTCTGCCAGACCATTACCTTGAGGGTAATAGTTAGATGAAGTTTTTAGATATATTCCATATCTCAAGGAAAAGTAAGATACTTTAGACCCCAAGAATGCTTTAGCATTATCTGAAATGATGGTGCGAGGAGCCCCAAAGTGAGTAGTGATATCCCCTAGAAAATTGAGGATCACATTTTCTGTTGCTTTTTTAAGTGGGACTGCCTTAGTCCATCTGGTGAAATAGTTTATGGTAGTTAATATCCATTTTTGACCCATGCTGGACATTGGATTTATCATTCTAATGAAGTCAAGATCCCATTGAGCAAAAGGTTCATCCACAACTATAGGACTCAGTGGCATGGCTACGTTCCTCCTCATCCCCATATAATACTAACAAGATTGACATTTTCTAACCAGTTGATAACAATATGCAAATAAAGTAGGCCTGAAATACCTTGCCTCACTTATCTTTATGGCTGTGGTCTTTGCAAAAAAAGGCCCCACTGATATTCCATGATGCATTTCGTGTAGTATTCTTTGAGCTTCAACCTGTTCTACACATCTTAACAATTTTCCATCAAAATTTCTCCTGAAAAGGACTTGTTCAATTAAAACAAAATGAACTCCCTATATCCTATAATATCTCCTCTTGTTTCGAGGGAGTTCTCTTAGATAAACCCCATTTTTCATAAATTGAATCCTACTTGTGACCCATGATTCCTGATCAACTTCTTGTAATTTTAGCACCATCTCTGGCTCTTCTTCTGAATCTGCTTCCTAAGGTAACATCTTTTCCAGCTCTTGGGTCATGTATTGACACAGACCCCTGCCTCTAACTAGCTTGGTGGGTCTGACCTCCACATCATATTCAAGGATCTTAGTGATCTAATTGGCTCTTTTCTTGGTAATCTCCCCCTCCATGATGTATTCCTTGACACTTGGTTGAGCCACAAGTATCAAAATTTTGTTCCCTGATATCAGATGCCTGAATTTCTTGAGGGCTTTCACCATGGCATAGGCTTGTCTTTCCACAAAATTGTACCTGGTCTCATAATCTTTAAGAGTTATTGAGAAAAAGGCTATTGGGTGCTCCCCCTCTAGCCTATCATTCTTTTGAGTCAGGACAACAACAATACTTAACTTCCCTCCATAGACATACATTACAAAGGGCATGGAAAAATTTGGGTTCTTGAGCACTAGGGCTACTGAGATAGCCTTCTTGCCTTCCTTCTATAGTCCACTTGAAGACCAGATCCTTTTTAAGCAAGAGTGTCATTGGCCTAACCAAGCCTGCAAAATCAAATATGAATTTACTAACAAAATTAATCTTCCCTAAAAAGGACTAGATTGCCTTTTTATTTGCTGGAAGAGGTAAGTCCATTATAGCTATGATTCTCTCAGGATCTATAAAACCCCCTTCCTTAGACACTATGTGCCCCAATAGTTTACCTTGAGGCACAACAAAAATACATTTCTTGGGATTCGAAGATATCCTAAAATTTTGATATTTCTTGAAGACAGATTCCAAATGATCAAAATGATCATTAGCATTTTTGAGAAAAAAGTGAGGTCATCCAGATAGACCAGGGTGACCTTATTTATAATTTCAACAAAGTCTATATCCATAGCTCGTTGAAAGGTGGCACCTGCATTTGATAAGTTGAATGGCATCTTCGCGTAGGCAAATATCCCCCATTTGGTGGTGAAAGTAGTTTTGTACTGGTCTTCCTCAGCTAGCCAAATCTGATTATACCCAGAGAAACCATCAAGTAAAGAAAACCTCTCTGATCGAGCCATAGTTTGCAAAATTTGTTCCATGGAGGGCAAGGGATAGTGGTCTTTTAGAGATGCTCTATTTAGATCTCTAAAATCTACACATAGTCTTACATCTCCATTGTTTTTTCTAACTAGGACTAGATTTGATACCTAGGTCGAGTGCTTGATCAGAAATATTATTTTGGAGTCTAAAAGTTTCTACAACTCATCTACCATTAGAGGCTCGATTCTTGGATTCACTGGCCTCTGAATCTGTCTGATGGGTTTGGATCCTTCAATCAACTCTATTGTGTGTTGGATAATGTCTCTGTTGTATCCATGAAGGTCTTCATAGCTCTAGGCTATGACTCTATCGTATCTCTGGCATAGTTCAATTAGTCTTTCCTTCTCTTCTTGAGTTGTGGAATTTCCAATTTTTAGCCTCTTCCCATCACTCACCTCTACCTCAGAATAGTTTTCTTTATCCACCTAGAACCTTTTCTTTTCCAGGCTTACATCCTCTGGGTCAAACAAGTTTTCTAAGGTGATCAATCCTTTGGGGAGCTTATTAGTCCTTAATTGAATAATCTGATCACCATATGCCTCTTTAATTCTAGTTTGCAACCGATCCACAAACTCATCTGATTGTTGTAAGAAAGAGACTACCTGAGCATCATTTTTAAACACTTGCCAATTTTCATCATTGTTTGGGATGGTCAGTCTCACTATAACTTTTACTGACTCATTGTTAACTAATAGGCCAATTACTAGGTTAAACTGTGAGCCAATCTGAGCCATCCTATCAACCTCAGAGTTTTGACTTCTAGGGATTATCTCAATGTTAAAAGCTTCAAAATCTTCTATCAAATCCCAAATCCTATGCCTGTAGGATCTCATTCTCACATTTTTGGCCGCTGGACCCTAATTTGCTTCACTACTAATTTTGAATCTCCTCTTACTCTTAGGTTCTTTATCCCTTTTTTCTTGGCCAACAAGAGCCTATGTACTAAAGATTCATATTCTGCATCATTATTAGTGCAAGCAAATTGGAATTAGATAGCCCTTAAAAATTTATCACCATTTGGAGCAGTAAGATAGATTCCTATTCTAGCACCATGTTTACTTCTAACCCCATCAAAATTCAAGGTCTAGACCTCTGAATCTTGAGCAGTAGGTGCCTCATTCCTTATAACATTTGGGATCACCTAATTCTCATCAAAAATGATATATGTGCCAAAACTAGTAGAGTCATAGTTTACATATGGGTCGCTATGCATCATAGCCAACAACTAGTTGTTTTCTTCTTTTTGATCATGCTCAGTCTAGTCTCCTAGTTCTTTGACAAAATTTCTTTCTTATTTATTCAACATGGCATGATCTGCTTCTAATCTTGTTGTTGGTTCATTGGTGATGTGGTCTTTGGACAATGGTTCAGATAAAATTTTCATCTTTGAACTATAGCTGGTTCTTAGGATGAGGTTAGACCAGTCAAGAGACATATATCCTTCTATTTTTGCTGTAAAGTCTCTGGATAAACATAAACCAAAGATGGGAGGTATATCTATGACAACTATATCTTGGTTGAAAATTACGTTGGGACATGTGTATAACTGCAAGGGGAGTTGTTTAATCCTCCTTATGGTTTGCACTTTTTTGCCATCTAACTACATAACTCCCTTTGCAAGGGGTTCACATTTTATTTGCAAAGCATCAGCTATTTGCTTGGGCATCACAGTTGTGATAGCTCCCGAATCTATTATGCATCATGCAAGATTTTCTTTCCAACTATCAGAGTTAAATAGAAAAGCATTGGCTTGGATTTACTTACTTGTGCAGCATCGTTCATGAAGGCTATTGTCATTGGAGGAACCATATCTTTGAGTTTTTCCTTTCCAGTAGGTCCTTCCTTGGTAACATCACCTTCGGGCACTGCTTGCCCTTACAAAGCTTCTTGCAATAGTGTCTTTTGTTTAGGAATAGCCAAGATATCCCATATAGATACTTGTGCTGGAGTCCTCTTTAATTGGTCCACTACATTGATCAGTCCCAAAGACTGAGTTTTTTGGAAATAAGGATACCTTGTCTTTTCTTGAATCTGGATAGGGATCCCTTGATCTTGTACTAGTTGAAGCACTCCTTGTCTAATAGCAGCATTCTTTTGCCCCTGAGATGGAGGATTACTCTTGACTTGACCACTTACAATCTCAGGCTATTCCACCATCCTCCTCTCTGATCTGGTATAGTAATCATATTGTACTACTGGCCTATGGGAGGTAGATGCTTCATTCAAGAAAACTACTTCTTCATCCTCAAACCATGAGAACAAAGCATGTTCTGGTGCTATTTCTTCCTCCTATTGCAAGGACATTCCTTGCATCTAAGCCACTAGGACTGAATTCTACATGCCAAGAGACTGGTAGGCTTGATAGCTACTGGTACTAGAAAATTGGCCATCCATTCTTCTTTGCTCAGCCACTCTTTGTTGTAGATTGCCCCTAGGACAATCTCTGGGGGTGTAAGCATCATTGCAAGGAAAACACCAAGCATTAGTATCATCCACATAATTATTCTGACCTGGAACCATCTCCCTATTTGAGTTGGGAGGAATGGTCTGTGAGGGTGCGGGAACTGCAACTAATTAGTTTGTTGGTTGATGGTTGGTTTGCCTTGGAGAGCCTTGATATTGGTTTGGTTGGGATGAGAACCTGTTTCCTTGATAACCTTGATAAGGAGGCTTGGGGAAAGTATTCTGCTACCTCTTCATATTAATCAGCTCATTAGAGAACATCCTTAACATACTTTTGATATCATCCATCTCAGATGCCTGAGTAGGGGCTGGTTGCTTCACAGATGATGAAGGGTAAGTATACATAGACACAAGCAGGCTTACAGCTTTAGGAACCTCTTGAGGTAGGGGTAAGGTAACTTCTGGGAATACAGGCATGGGAAGCCTTGGAGGTAACTTCCCAGCATCAATTAAATTATTGTCAGCTCTAACCTCAAGGTCATAAGCCACTGGCAAAGTGTGTCCTCCCAGTGACTGAATCATAATAGATATATCTAAATTTAAAGCCTTGAGAT
This sequence comes from Torreya grandis, assembly GCA_037957365.1. Lineage (NCBI taxonomy): Eukaryota > Viridiplantae > Streptophyta > Pinopsida > Cupressales > Taxaceae > Torreya > Torreya grandis. The sequence goes on from JARHVA010007159.1 coordinate 605,126, forward strand.
AGAATACTATGGCCATACCAAGAGGTGGTTTAGCTACAATTAGGATCCTGTCCCAAGTTTTTTGGAATCTAGTGTTGAAGTCAATCATGTCCTCTTGTGGTCCCCTTTGAATGGTGATCAACTACTATAATAAATAAGAATTATCACCTTTATCTGCAAATCTTTCAAAGAATGGATCCCTGAGTTGATCCCATGTAGATATGGTATTTGGGGTCAAAGACTGATACCACTCTAAATCCTTCCCTTTGAATGAGGCTGCTAACAACTTAGGGCCACATTTTTCTCTGTGCCACCATGTATGGCACAAACATTTGATACATCTTAAAGATGCTCTGTAGGTGTTTTTGAGTCTTGCCCACTGAATTTGGGTAGAGCTTTTAGAGCATTTACTAGGATAGGGTCCCGAATGGCTGGTGGTGTTGGGAGGATTAAGGGGCTACCAGTGTTCCAGCTTGCATAATTTCTTGGGGGTACATGGGTTCCCATGTTTGGTATTGGTAGAAATTGGTTAGCTCTTCTTCTTGGACTAATTACCAAAGGTGGTAAAAGAATACCTAAATTTATAGTAAATTGTGATCTAGTGACTGGTCCATAACTCTGACTCCTCATAACTCTCTGGTTCATGCAGTCTTGAAAGAAACTTCAAGACTAGTCCCACCAGGCACACTAAAAACTATTGATGACTTAAAATTGTGCTTGATCTTAACCAATCAATAATGGGAAGTTTCAAGCTGTGGGACAATGCAGCTTGAAACAACCTCTAGATTTTAGAGAAGCTAGTCTCTTCTTTTGTGTTGGGTGTTGGGGAAAAGGGATAGGAGACTAAACAAAAATGCAAAATGTAGGAATTAAAACCTAACTATGGTGATGCACCTGAGTGTAATCCTAATCCTAACCTGAGCACAGTGAGACTATTATAGGATTTAATTACATTGAAGAGCAGACAAGTGCGTGATCAATGCAAGAGATTGAAACAATAGAAACAGAGGCTCACAATAGGGAGTTCTTTTGCTAAGATACAAGAAACATCAACCAAGGCATAGTGTTCAATCTTCTTAATAGAATCTTCCAATCACATAAGAGGTGCAGAAGTCACGTACAATTATGTAAACCTTCCAATTCAAGAAAACTAGACAAAAGCAAATGACATTCCTAATCACAACTCTAGAGAATCTACATTATAGACTACTTTGCAATTGACACAGATAACACCAACCAAGGCATGGAGCTCAAATTTCCTTAATTCATTCAGCCACATAAAGGGCACAAGAACATGCACGGTTATATCAACTTTACAATTCAAGAAAATTGAGATAAGAGCAAATGATATTACTGGTCAAAAACTTTAGAAAGTCTAAAACTATGGAATCCCCCCACTTTCTTTGATTTTACAATTCTCCTTCTTTTATAGACTCGGATCACTCCTTTCGTCATCCCCTTTCCCACACAATCTTCTTTATCCTTCACTCACAGGGGACAAATAGATGGCACCTTCAATGCTTTGGGGCTACAAAAATCTACTCGATGAACTATTCCATCTACTCAAATTAACTCCAGCCGATTTTCCCTCCATTTCACTTTGCAGCAATAGATACACGAAACACTCTGTTATGTTAGAAATGGGAGAGGACACTTAGTCAATTTTCTAAAAATCCTCTTATTTTGAGAAGGCATCAGAAAATGACACTTGGCACTTTTTGTTAGATCCGTCGAAGATGTGTAGCTCTCTCCTTTTCTTTGGTTGTGTTATACTTTTATTCAGGACTCATATCAGACTCTTATAGATGGTGACACTTGGCAGCTTTCACAGACTTTTGAAGTAACACCTGAGGCCCACCACAATATTTATTTAGTAATGAAACTCAAAGATGGTCTCTTAGAAATTATCATGTGGCAACCTCCGTTGCTTCTAGGAAGATATGTGGCATCTTTTGCTTCTCCTTCTAGGGGTATGTGGTGCCTTCCATTATTTCCAAGGATGGAGTAGAAAGGGACTCAGAGAGTGAAAAATGGTAGCATCCACTACTTTATGGCACTTAAAAAAAATGAAATGATGCCTTTCTATGTTGAACAAAAGTACTAAACCTAGGCATTGAACCAAAGTTTCTTGAGTGTTGACACGTGGTGGCATCTGCTACTTCTTTAAAAAGGTAGTCCAGGGCCTCTGCAACTACCACCTAGCACTTTTCACTTCTTTACTATTTATCCCATTGAAAGTCTTTGTCAAAAGTAAAATGAAACGTGGATGTCTCTATGGGGTGTGGATGCTAACACGTGGTGTGTTCCACTTAACTGCCACTAGGTATGTGGCACGATCCACAATTCTCTAGAAAGTTACAAAAGGGGCGTCAGAGGATGCCAGCTGGCCGACTCCATGTGTCGAGAAGTGACACTTGGAGGTTTCTACTTGAATGCAACACTTAGCAAAATAAAGTGAAGGAAACAAAAAGGGGAAAAGGACCCAAACTCAAAAGGTGACATTTGGCAACATCTGCTACACTTTGACACTTAGGCAAAAATGAACCTGTCCTCTGCTCCAAAACACTGTCATTATGACCAGGGTATGTAGGGGCCAAAACTACAGTGCTCGACTAAAAATTTGAATGCAACGTAGAGTAAAAATTTACTCTACATTACCTACGTGAGATCATCAATTTGCCTTGTTCAAAAAGTTCATCAAAATCTTCAGAGTCATATCATCCACTTTGGTATAGTTATGGTACCCAATTGAGTCTAGACCTTTACCAAGGTTGTTTAAGTCCTTCATTTATAATCTAGATTAAAAATTACACCTTTATAAGTTCATAGGGTTGATGTGTTAAGTGGATTTGACATTTGCACTAAACTTGAGGGAACTTAGGTTTAATTTCCAATTTGGGTTGAAGGTCGTTTAAGAATCATAATCATTATCATCATTTAATAGACTTAAGCCATTTTGTGCTAAACACTTGCACTTTAAGTCTATACACAATAGTTTTAGTCAAGAAAGGTAGTGTTATCCTGTCAAAATTGTAGGAAAATGTCTTTGCCTTAGAGAGTTTTTGAAACAAACCTTTTTTTGTCACACTTTTTGGGTAGTATATCACCGTTATGCTACCCAAAACATTTTGAACATTATTTCATAGACCCTCTTGCATAGAGTTCCAAAATTGTTCTTACATTTTAAGACTAATTCAAGATTACTTTTGTGATCTTTTTTCTAAATTATTTATACTCTTCACTTTTGTCTAAAAGAACCTAGTTTTATACCATTTTTTGTGAGAAAATAAAGTATAGCTAAAGTGCCTTTTGTTTCATACCTTATACCTAGTTGACCAAGTTCATGTCCAAGATCAAATGCCTAGTTTTTGCTATAAGTGTTTCAAATTTGTTAGATTAAAACTTTAATCTATTTTCAAAGTCTAGCTTTTGACACTGTTTGGCCAAGAGTCCTAGCACATGCCTTATTTGATCCTAGATTTTGATGCCATGTTTGGCCAAAAGACCTAGCAACTTCTAAATTCTTAGATTAGATTTATTTGAAACACTTTGACCTTAGAGTTTGGCTTTTTGATTTTAGGTTCATTTACTTGATTATCTTTTTATGAATAGTGAAACGTTAGATACTTCACGCTAGCTTGTTTCCTCATAAAACTTTGCATAAACCTTTCGATCATTTTGACAAATCTATGCCAAGTTGGGACATTATTTGTTTTAGATATCATATTTTTTTTAGATTTTGTATAACTCATTGACCTTTTATTGCAAAGCATTGACTGTGGATCCCAACATGTATTCCTACACTCATAGTGGACTCATGTACAATCTAGGGATTAGTAATGTGGTTGCATAGGAAGAAATGGTGCAAAACCCCTATATGGATAATATTGGCTATGAGACGGATTCTTATCCCTCTTATAATACTCAATTAGGGGTACAAAGCCAAGATCCATTAGCTAACTATTTATTTAACACACCACCTTACACATAACAAGACCAAGAACAAATAGTGCAATACTTAGCTATAATACATGTAGTGGATGAGCCAATACTTCAAAAGTCATATTTTACTAATACAGATTCCATATATGATTCATTTTTGTTTTAGAAACATATATTAGAGAACAAAGATGAGATTTTGGTTCGATCCATAGAGGTAGGGGCTAAGTTTCCAACAGACTTCCCCCATGAAAATTTACCAAGTCTAGTAAGAGTGACCAAAAATATCATTTATGATCAATAGGATTCTACTAACAATATTATGGCTCTAGTATAAACAACGTACCAAGATCTTAATATATATGATCAAAGTAAAAACATCATGGAAGATCACTTTAACCAAATGCAGACAACATATCAAACATATTTGAATCTAGCACGTGATTTCAATTAGATAAACATGGTAAGTAAGCCTCTCATTGACCTAGTTCCTTCAATAAGAGTGTTGATAGAGTTAACTCAACAAGAGAATCCAAATTTGACCCAATTTTACAAATTGATTCAATAGATAACTTGATGTATATGCTCATTATTGAAGTGTCTTCAACCTCTACATTGAATAGTGAGCCAAATGTAGTGGACAATGTGTAAACAACATCTAGTCCTGATTAAAGTGATACTAATGCACAAACAACTAGCCAACAACATGTGCTTATAGTTAATCCCATGAGTAGATCATACGAGGGAGTAGGGGTTTCTACACCCCAGCCTCAACCAGATACTTATTTGAGTGTACAAATTAGGAGATTAGGTAATCAAATAATGGCTAATGTCACACCTCAATGATAGAATGTGATGAATCCTACTCTCCCTCAATGGGTAGCGAGTAGTATTCCACAATAGTAAACATAGTCTAGTGTATCAACATAAAAAATAATGAATACATTACCACCTCAATCAAGGGAAACAAATGTTCCATCCCACCAGGTAATGGTGAACATACATCTTCAGTCACAGAATAATATGTCAATCTAAAACCAAGCAATGACTACTCAACAACATGTAAATATTGGTCAATGATAGATGTCAAATCTAAAACCTACTTTCACTTCCTTATAGGGATTCATGTAACAAGGAGGTCCTCATATTTCTCAAGTACCTACTAGACAACCATTGGTTCAAAATGTGTCATAAATCTAGAGACAGGGTCTTGGTCCATAAGTTCCCACTCAACAAAAAGGTTTGATTAGTCAGTAGCATGTCCCTTTTCAACCATAATAGACATAATATAATTATATCCCTCCATCCCAACCACAAAATCCCCCATGTCAAACCTTTATCACCAATCAAATTCTTGGGATCTATTAAAACCCCTTTCTTAGACATAACAATCAACAACAACAATAACAACCACTACAATAACAAAATCAATAGTATTAAAATCAAAAGTTGCACTAGCAGAACTAACAAAATTAGTAGAAAAATCCATAATGACAATGTAATGGATAAAACCAAGGTCAGAATGGTAACAACCAACAAACCTACCATGCAGTTGCACATGAATACAATAGGGTTATAGGTCATATTGCAATGGGTAATGTTAATACCATCTCCATTAATCCTAGACCAAACACTAATCAGCCTAAACCATTAATAAACAATAATATTTAGCCAAATCACATGGATAATCCTTCTTTAACTTGGGAGTGCATACAGGTAAACTAGTAAACTAGGACTTCCCCTTTTGGATCTTATAGCGACAACTTGTCCTTGCCACATGACCACATGTAAGTGCATCGGTAATCAAGACTTGTCATGTCTAGTCCCACACCATTCCTAGTATCGATTGGCAATAATGGTCTAGTATTTAATCTTGATTGTGTAATCATGACTTATAGGTTAAAGATTACTATCCCAAACCCATAACCATCTACCACTTTGCCTATCATCCAACCAACTATTTAGCTTTAGAATAAACCATTGACTTCTGACCAAGACAAGAAGTTTGATATTGTGGAATGATTATAAAGGACACTTTCACAAATTTCTTTTTTAGATTTACTATAGACATCAATAATCCATAAAAAAATCTTGAATGAGTTTTTGACCTTATCCACTATTGCTAGTGATAGATCCCCTGATAACTTTCAGGCTTTGGTTAGACACCTACATCCAACCCAACAAGTCACATTCAACCAAAATGATATATCTTCCCTTGGCCCACTTCATAATAATCCATTATATATAAAAGTTCATATCAGATGGCATAAAGTGAAATGTGTTCTTATAGACAATGGTTCTGGCCTCAACATAGTGTCTCTAAAGTTCATCAAGCTTCTTGGGTACACAATGATAAATATCCAACTAGAAACAATAACTATTAAAGACTATGATAATCAGGAAAGAGAGTCACATGGCATCATTATTTTTTTAGTTATCATTGGGCCTTTAACCCATGATACACTTTGTCATGTGCTAGATCTTGAGTTATCATATAACATGCTTCTAGGCAGGCCTTGGTTACATGAGATTCATGTAGTCCCATCAACACTACACCAATGTATCAAGTTTTCCCAGTCAAGGATAGAAGTGAATATTCTAGGAGATTTAAACCCATATGAACACTTCAAGCATCTTGAGGATAAATTTCAAAGCTATAATTATCAGTTTGGCATGAATTTAAGTTCCAAATAGGAGAAAGAAAAGGCCATACTTATTAATCCTCCACTAGATAATGGCATAAATCCTAATACCTTGTATTTCCTTTCTCACATGCCACCTCCTAAAGCTTCCAATCATTTCACCATTTTAGATAATGGACTGGGAGAATATGTGACCCATGATATGTTTCATATCACCAATATTACTTAGAATCCAAAAATCTTTGGGTGACCTAAAGTCATCCCACATATACATTGGCAATAAAATAACAAAGATAACGGACCTATCACATTTGTACCAACATCTGGCCTAAGACCTGACCCTCTTGAAAGGGATGACTCATGATTATACAATGACAAACAACCTAATTGTTATAAAAATGCAAAGTATCTTATTCCTAATAGGATTATGGAGTGTCACAAGTATGAAGGAAGAGCCCTCAGACCAAATCAGTAAGGAACCATCGAGCCAATTTCTATGAATAAGTATGAAATACCTTATGGACTTAGATTTAAATTTCCTAGGGGTGACCCCACATATCTTATTCAAACTCAATCATGAGTGACTAGTGATGATGATGTCGATAGTGAAGCAGAGTTGGATCATAGCCTTACCTTTGATGACCTAGCTAAAACTTGTTAGGTTGTGGAGCTAAAAGCTTCACAGGTATGCAAACGGAGGAGGTTGATGAGTTATAGAGCAACCGATGTCGGTAGGTGAAACTAACATTAGTCATATCTAGTTACAAAGTAGCCAACATCAATCAGAGATTGGCTGATGTCAGTCATCTCCAAATAGACAGGGACCGATGTCAGTCACCTGTACATTCCAGAACTAGTTGTTGATGAACATTTAGTTTGTTGAATGGGTTATTTGCATGTAAAGACTAATTTTAGTATTGAGCTGCATGTCTAATTATTGTAATTATAAGTCTAATTATTGTTTGCATGGGATCTATATAATAGACTCATGGGGCTGTATTGTAGTTAAGAATAAGGAATAACTCCTCCAATTATAAGATCTAGGTTTGCAGTTGTGCAAAACCAGGTTGATCTGTAGGTTGTGCAAGATCAGGGTAGATCTACATGATAAGTAAGATCATTTGATTTGCAGGTTGTTGTAAGTTCATGGGAGATCTACTTGAAGTACTTTGAGTACTTGTGTAGTGGCAATATTATTACTGACTGGTGGAGGTGAACAACTCTATGTTTGAGTTGATTGTTGTGACCATAATTGAGAGAGAGAACTCTTGATCAAGAATTAATGGGAGCCCTAGAGGTGTGGGAAGCCTCATAGGTGTGAGAAGAGTGTGGCATCTTCTTAACTGTATTTTTTTTCTGGATGAGTTGAATACAAGATTGTATTGTCTCTCAAATTCTGTGTTGTTTCTGATTTCTAGTTACTTGTTACTTCTGGTTAAATTCTATGTTTAGTTGCTTATACAAGGTAATCAATTGTGCTCTTAATCCTGACAAAGTGGTATTAGAGTGAGGTTGTAGGGAGCAGGTTTGTGTTTGATTACAAGTCAATCTCAGGGGTTTCTCATTGAGTGGGAGTATAGCAATGGCAGAAGAAAGTAAGCTAAGAATGGAGAAGTTTAATGGCAAGAATTATCAATTATGGAGGATGCAGATAGAAGATTATCTATATCAGAAAGATCTATACTTACCATTGGGTGGGGTTGCAAGCAAGCCCATGGATACAAAAGATGAAGAATGGAAGGTTCTTGATCGGAAGGCTCTAGGATCTATAAGGTTGAGCCTGGCATCGTCTGTGATTTCTAACTTATCACAGGCTAAAAAAATGGTAGAGTTAATGGGATCTTTGGCAAATTTATATGAAAAACTCTCAACTTTAAATAAGGTATTTCTTATGAAGTAGTTATTTAATTTGCAAATGTTGGAAGGTGGATCTGTACATAGTCATCTTAGTTATTTCCATGGTTTGGTAAACCAGTTAGTTTGAGTCAATATTATTTTTGATGATGAAATTAAGGCTCTCTTAATCTTATGCTCATTACCTGAAAGTTGGGATAGTTTGGTAATGGCAGTTAGCAATACTGCATCTGCTTCAAATATTTTGAAAGTTGATGATGTTGTTAGTGTAATCTTGAATGAAGAAATTCATAGGAAAAGCACAGGGGAATCATCAGGGAATGCTTTAACTGTTGAAAGTAGGGGAAGACAAAGAGAGAAGATTGAGCAAGGGAGATCAAGGTCAAAGATAGGTAGGAGATCCAAATTTAGGTATGGCAAGATTATCTGCTGGAATTGTGGAAAGGCAGGGCACAAAAAGAAAGATTACAGGTTGGTTAAAGATCAGCATGAAGGAAATGAAGAAGCAGATGTTGCAGATATTGTTGCACAAGATGCTCTTGTATGTTCCATGGAGAAAGTGGAATCTTGGGTGTTATATTTTGGTGCCTCTTTCCATGCAACCTCAAATAGAGCATCTTTTCATGATTATGTCCAAGGGGACTTTGGAGAGATTTATTTAGGGGATGGTAAGCCTTGTCAAATGGTTGACAAAGGGAAAGTGTAGCTAAAATTGCAGATGGGCAACACATGGGTGTTGAAAGAGGTCATGCATGTCTCAGTCCTAAAGTGGAAATTGATTTCTATTGGAAAGTTGGGTGATGAGGGATGCATAGTAACTCTCACAGTGGACTCTTGGAAAGTTTTCAAGGGTGCACTTGTTTTAGCAAGAGGTAAGAAAGTAGGTACTCTTTATCTATCTACTTGTATTACTGATTCTCCTTCTAGTTTATCTGCTTCAGTTGTAGATTCAAAGATGTGGCTTCGTAAGCTTGGTCACATGAATAAGAAGGGGATACATGTTCTTGAGTCAAAGGGTAAGAGTTCAGATTCGAAAAGCATAGATCAAGATTTCTGTAAGTAATAGAAGAAAGTGAGGTTTCTTGAAACACATGCTACAAGAAAGGATCGGGTCTATTGCATAAAGAGGAAATCTAATGTTTTTGACAAGAACAAGAAAGCCTTGGTGTTCAAGGAGAAGATGATGGATAGAGATCAGTCACAGGGGCTGAATAATTCTGAGTAGGGTAGTTTAGACAAGGGTATGATCTAAGGTAAGCTCGTGGGTAAAAATTTATCACTCACAGGTAAACATAGGTATCAACATCGGTCAGGTAGAACTGACGTTGAATAGGCAGGTACCACCATCAGTCATGTGTAGATCAGAGTTGGTGGTGTCAGGCAGGTGGTGACTGACATTGATCAGGGAACTAGTGTTGGTGACTAGGTGGACACTGACGTCGGTTAGGGAACTGGTGTCAGTAGTTAGGTCAGTCACATGGAATTGACATCGGTCAGATGCAGACTGAGGGGTGACTGATGACAGTCACTGTTAGAATAGATTTTGGGAAAATAATAAGCTATCAAGGAGTCTCAAATGCCCATGTGGAGGACTAAAAGTGTAAGTAAGCCTCAAATTCATTATTCACCTTTTTTAGATTACTTGTTGCTCACTAATGGTCAAGAACTAGGAAGTTTTAAAGAAGCAGAGCAGGTAGAATCTAGGAAATAGTGGGAGCATGGCATGAATGAGGAATTTGATTCCTTGGATGAGAACCAAATGGGAGATTTGGTAGAGTTTACATTCAGAGAGAAAGCACTGAAAGATGAATGGATTCCCAGGTCAAAGAAGAGAGAGAATGGACACGTGAGACAGAAGGCTAGGGTATATGGTCTTGAGCAAGATGCAGGACAATGGAGGTTTGACAAATGTATGACAAAGCAAGGCTTTAGTCAATGTCCAGGTAACCATTGTGTTTACTAGGTTGGATAATATTAGCTACATTATCTTGTTACTGTATGTAGTGTGTATGCTTATTGCAGGGTCACACATGCAGGGAGTTTCTGAGCTAAATGTAAAGTTAGTTCAGAGGTATGTCATGAAGAATATGGGAGCAACAAGATTCTTTGGCATGAGTATTCCTAGAGATAGGGAAGATCATAGGTTGATGTTGTCTCAGGATGATTGTGTGAATAAGGTAATGGCAAGGTTCAAGATACAGGATGAAGAACCGGTTAGCACACCTATGGATGGACAGTTCACAGAACAGTGTCTCGATTCACATGATGAGGTTAAGTACATGTGCACTAGACCTAAGTTTACCCAAGCAGTGGATGTTGTCAGCGAGTTTATAGCCAATTCGAGAAAGAAGCATTGGAAAGTTGTTCAGTGGATTCTCAAGTATCTGAGAGGGACCAGTAGTAGGTTAACATGCTATGCAGGGTCAAGCACTTCAGATGTGGCAGGGGACTTGGATGACAGGTGTAGCATCACAGGGTTCACTCTGGTGGTTGGTCTTCAAGATTTAACTTGAAGAGGGATACAATCCATGAAACAAATTAGATGATGTACAGGTACAGGTATAGGTGCAGCTATTTATCTCCAAGTGGGAGATTGTTAGGTTGTGGAGCTAAAGGAGGTTGCTGAGTTGCAGAGCAACTGACATCAGCAAGTGCAACTGACATCGGTCACATCTAGTTACAAAGCAACTGACATCAATCAGAGATCGGTCAATGTTGGTCATCTCCAGACAGATAGGGACTGACATCAGTCACCTGTGCATTCCAAAACTGGTTGTTGACGAATAGTTAGTTTGTTGAAAGGGTTGTTTACATGTAAAGACTAATTTTAGTCTTGAGCTGCATGTCTAATTATTGTTTGCATGGGATCTATATAATAGACTCATGGGGCTGTATTGTAATTAAGGATAAGGAAGAGATCCTTCCAATTGTAAGATCTAGGTTTGTAGTTGTGCAAAACCAGGTTGATCTATAGGTTGTGCAAGATCAGGATAGATCTACATGGTAAGTAAGATCATTTGATTTGTAGGTTGTTGCAAGTTCATGGGAGATCTACTTGAAGTACTTTGAGTACTTGTGTACTGGCAATATTGTTACTGACTGGTGGAGGTGAACAAATCTGTGTTTGAGTTGATTGTTGTGACCGTAATTGAGAGAGAGAACTCTTGATCGAGAATTACTGGGAGCCCTAGAGGTGTGGGAAGCCTCATAGGTGTGAGAAGAGTGTGGCATCTTCTTGATTGTATTTTCTTTCTAGATGAGTTGAATACAAGATTGTATTATCTCTCAAATTTTGTGTTGTTTTTGATTTCTAGTTACTTGTTACTTTTGGTTAAATTTCATGTTTATTTGCTTATACAAGGTAATCAATTGTGCTCCTAATCTTGAAAAAACTAACCTATTTGATAACAATACCATTTGTACCCTTACCTTGGCCATTCATCACAACCATTTTCCATTATATTATTTCTAATTGATAGATTGGGACCAATAAGAATCCAATCTATTGATTGATGAGTTCTAGAATGATGAGGCATTCTATGACTTTTTAGTCCATAGAGACAACATTTCATTGGGAGATCATAAATTAGGATTCTCAATCACATTGGATCTTGTAGCCTATTTTAGAGAATGTGTGAACACCCTTAGCCAAAAAAAAAAGTAAAACATTGAGGTCCCAAAGTGAAAACCTCTTTAAGGTGCTTTCTAACCAAGGAAAAAGTAAAGATAAAGGCTAGTCTAGTGGTGAAAACTTGTTTTAGGTGCCATTAGACGGGGGTGTTTATTCTTCTTCAAATTTAGACTAGGAGACCACAAATGATGAACTTGCCTATGGATTAGAGTTCAAATTTGAGCAACAATAAGTATTTAATCAAATACTTCAATAATTTTTGACTATTTTTATTACATGGCTAGATCTCCCATTAGGGGATTTAGATTCATCATGCCTAGGAGAAGTTGAAGAGCAAGTCCTAATAGAGGATCCTAACATATTCCAACAATTCAAGTTGCTGCCTACTATCCTAGAAGATGGTTTGACCCTTCTAGTCAAAGATACAATAGAGGTAAATATCAGGACTCCATCAAACCTAAAATGGATAAAATTAGGAACATCTCTCATTAAGGAGGAATGTGACATCTTTGTAGCTCTCTTGAGAGAGTTTGTGGATATTGTTTCATGGGCCTATTCTAACATGCTAGGTTTAGACCTCACCTTGGTTCTACACCACCTTGTGGTTAATCCTAAAGCCAAATTGGTAAAACAAAATCTATGTAAGATACATCCTTGTATTGCTATATTGGTAAAGAAAGAGTTGGAAAAACTCTTAAAAGCAGGATGTATCCAATCCATTGACTACTTTGAATGGATCTTTAATATTGTACATGCTAGTAAAAATCTTGAAGGGATTAGAATTTATACTAATTTTTAAAACATAAACAAAGCTAGTCCTAAAGATGACTTTCCCTTGCCTAATATTGATATGATAATTGATTCCATAGTAGGTTATGAAATTCTTTCACTTATGGATGGCTTTTCAAGATACAATCAGATTAGAATAGCACCAAAAGATCAACATAAAATAATGTTCACCACTCCATGGGAAAATTTTTGTTATCAGGTGATGCCATTTGGACTTAAGAATGTGGGAGATACATATCAAAGTGCCATGACTATCATATTCCATGATATGGTGCATGATATTATTGAAGACTATGTCGATGACATATTAGGAAAATCAAAACTAGGGCCAACCATCCATCAATGTTGTACAAGATATTTGAAATACTATGAGAGTAAAAAGTTAGATTAAATCCAAAAAAATGTGTGTTTAGTGTAACCTCAGGTAAATTACTTGGCTTTATCATGTATCATAGAGGTATTGAAGTCAATCTAGATAAAGTCCATGCTATAACCGAGATGCTACCACCAACCAATTTAAAGCAACTCCATAGTTGACAAGGTAAGATCCAGTCAATCCAACATTTCATATCTCAACTAGAAGATAAGTTCCATCTATTTACACACCTTTTAAATAAAAGAGTTGCATTTCACAAGGATGATCATTGCTAAATAGCTTCTCAATAGCTCAAATATTATCTTGTTAATCTGCCTATTTTATTACCTCCTATGTTAGGAAAGCCATTCTTGTTATACTTATCAACTACTAACTATGCTCTGGGGACACTCTTAGCTCAACATGATGACAAAGGAAAGGATCATGTTGTATACTACCTAAGTCATACCTTAGTTACATATGAACATAACTATGCACATGTTGAAAAAGATTATCTAGCCATGGTTTTCATAGTTTAGAAACTATGTCATTACATGTTAAATAATAAAAGTATGGTCATTTCAAAAGTAGACCCGCTCATGTATCTAATATATAAAATAAATTTGCAAGGTATAATGGCTAAATGTATCATGCTTCTTAGTGAGTTTGACATATATTAAGTCAATTAGAAGGTAATCAAAGGACAAGTTCTTATAGATTAACTTGCTAAAACACCTCTCACAGACACCCAACCACTCATATTTCAATTTCCTGATGAATCCATCATGACCATCATGGACACACCCCTTGAGGAGTATCCCTAGAAACTATATTTTGATGGTTCATTCACTACACATGGATTAGGGGCAAGCCTATTTTTTATTACACCACAAGGGGATCTAATCCTTAAATCATTTAGAATCAGCTTTCTTTGTATTAACAATATGGCCAAGTATGAAGCACTTATTGCAAGACTTCAACAAGAATTACATTGAAATATATCTCATCTTCAAGTTTATGGTGATTCTCAATTAATCATCAATTAGGTCATAGATAATTTTTAGACCAAATATGACAAGCTAGTTCCATATAAAGCCATGGTTAACACTTTTAAAAAGTAAATTGCCAACATTCAGTTTGAGAACATACCAAGGGCTAGTAACAAAACTATAGATGCCATGGATACTATTGTATCTTTGATTCAACAAATAGATAAAGATAAAGAGTATCAGTTCCTCATCAAAAATTTATCAACACCAACTCATGAGCCTTCAACCGTTACCATGATTTGTGATATTTTTGGTCCTAATTCTATTTGTTACTCAGACCTTTATAACTACCTTCATGACCAAGTTTTACCACCTAACCTCTCTCAAAAACAAACCAAATCCTTCATTCATCATTCTAATCATTATACTCTACTTGGATCCACTCTTTATCGTCATAGTTTTGATGGAACTCTGCTTCATTATTTAAATTCAACATAGTCTACACTAGCATTAAGAGAATTTCATGAAGGAGTATATCGAGATCATTCTAGCGGGGTAGTCCTATCCAAAAAGCTCGTGTACTGTTTATTATTGGCCCATAATGGATGTATATGCCACTGCATATGAAAATAAATATGACAAATGTCAATGGCATGCTAATCTAATCCATGCCCCAATAGAAACTCTAAAATTGATGTTGACACTGTGGCCATTTTATACATGGGGACTTGACCTCATTGGGAATATTAAGCCCACTTCATCTGATGGCTATAAACATATCCTTACTGCCACTAAATATTTCACTAAGTGGGTTGAAGCTATACCCCTCACTTATGTGACTGGAAAGTAGATTTCTAAATTCATATTTAACCGTCTCATATGCCACTATAGTATCCCCTCTGACATTATATCTGATAATAGAGGATCATTTAAGAATAAATATGTAGACTAGTTATGTATTGAATACAACATCACCCAAAAATTTTATATATCATATTACCCTCAAGGTAATGTCCAAGCTGAAGCATCCAACAAAACCATTATCAACATTCTCAAAAAGATTATCAATAATGTTAGTCATGATTGGCACCTCTAGATATACCATGCCCTTTGGGCATACTGCACCAATCATCGAACCCCAATAGGAGCCACTCCATACTCATAAATCCATCTTTCCCATTAAGGTCAAATTGCCTTCACAATGCATCTCTTTCAAGCATGTCCTGGATGATCATGACTATTGAGTAGATTTCCTATAAGAGCTAGATCTACTTGATGAAAAATGCATAGCCACGCTCAATAATCTTTAAGCATATTAGAACTGAATCAAAGGCCACTATAATCAGCATGTTAAGTATAGAACATTTGAACTTGGTGATCTTGTTTTTAAACAAAACCAAAAGAATACCATGGCTGAGAATAAACATAAAGGGAAATTCAAACCAAACTAGATAGGGCCTTTCATCATCACTATAGATTATGGATCAGGAGCATATAGGCTTGGCACACTAGACAGTGATGAACTTCTGGAGCTAATGAATATTATTCATCTCAAGTGGTACTATTCTTGAATGCTAAGGTGTATTGTCTAAAAGGACCATTTTAGTTATACTATTTTATCACTATTTTTCTTTGTATAAATACCATCCTTATCCATACTCTTTGCCATATCCACTTTTTGCTTCTGACCTATCAACCCAGTGTGTTCTAAAAACCTAGCCCAGTTAACCTTGGTTTTTGTCATTCATTACATAGTTTTAGCATCGAGGTATCTGATTGGTTCATCAATTAGTTCAATTATTTTAGATAAGGAGTGTATCTTGAGATAGTGTGATAGAAGTTTTGGCAGTTACATCCTTTGTTTGTTAGTCCTTTCTTATCACTAGTCTTGCTACTAATTATAACTACCTTTGAGAAAATTAGTATCATTGACCTATGTCATTATGTCCTAGTTCTAACCACCTATGGGAAAAATAGGGAAAACATTAAGCCTTGACTTACCAACTTACCACTTCTTATGCCATACTATGTCTTTTTGCCAACTGTACCTATTTTATTTGAATTAACTACTACACTAGTTGAATTCCTCTACTGTAAAGGTAGAACTGTAGTGACTTGGAGTCCTACTCTGGGGCTATGTATGTAGTGCTCAATACTTTTTGAGGTCAGTTTAGTCACCCTTTTCCCCATGCTCTCACCATTTTGTGAGCAAACTAATCCATGTTCTCACTATTTTTGAGCAACCTAAGCCACACTCTCACCATTTTGTGAGCAACCTAAGCCATGCTCTCACCATTTTTTAAGTAACCTAAGCCACTCTCTTGTCATTTTGTGAGAAACATAAGCCATGCTCTCACCATTTTATGAGAAACCTAAGCCACGCTCTCATCATTTGTGAGCAACCTCAGTTTGAATGCTCTCACTATTTTGTGAGCTTGAATAATTTAGTGTCTCATCATTCTCGATTGAGTTGAGATACTTCAAACACTTCCAAAAACATTTGAAAAATTAGTAGAAAAGAACAAAAACATTGACCACTTCTTTGTCTTAAGAATTCTTGGAACCCTTACTAAGTTACAAGTAAGTCACTTGTCATTTAGTTTCCCCATCCTTTTTGGCCTATTTCTCTCATGCACTTGACATTTTGCAAGAGCATTCCTATTATTCTATCACATCTATTCTGTTTGTTTTCCTTATTTATCACATTCTTCCCATTCTTCGGGAGAACTACATTTGGTCTAAAGTTTTTTATTGGATATTACATTCATGGAACTAAGTAAGCAATGTCCACTTGCCTCATGTATATGGAGACATCTCAGCCACCCCCTTCCTTTTCTTTTATTCACCCATTTTTTTCATTTGTTCATTTATCACCTATTTTCTAGGGGTAATATTCATATGGTTTTTATTACATTGTTTGTTTGTTTATTTTTGCTTATTTTGTTTGTTTGTCTACCTATTTGTTTAATTTCAGCACTATTTCCTTCATTCATTTTATGTGTGTTCATTGGGTGATTCCTTGTCCACATTTATACTTGAACCCATCCATATTCATATGTTTATATTGTCATCATGGTTTTTATCATTGGTGCATTATTTTATATTGAATATTGGATTATGAGAGTTAGTCCTTATGGATAATTTGGCCGATTCTTTATGGTGTTTTATCATAAAGACTACCATCATGTGATATAAAAAACCTTAGCTTTAATAAGTCTATTCAGTAATGGTGGCATCTTTTTAGCACTGACATCGTGATTCCACTCCCATTCATAATCCAAACAAAGTAATTGACCATAAAAGAATTTCAACCTTTATTAGTTTAGATAAGCATCTCCCTACTAGTAGGTTGTTTCAATTCATCATTACCCTTTGTGTTAAGTTATCATCATCCTCAACCAAGTTTATCATGTTTTTTGTAATCGAGGTCAAATGATTATAACCGTCTATGGGCAAATCATTATAACCATCTATTGGCAAATCATTGTACACTGTCCCACCTGCATTTCTCAATGATTATAACCACCTTTGGGAAAATCATTGTGTTATCACCACTTTACTTTTTTTGCCTATATAGGGGCATGTTATTATCTTGTTTGTCTATCCTAATTGGGGCAGTTCCATCTTCTCAATGATTATAACCACCTTTGGGCAAATCATTATGTTATCATACCATATTACCACTATTGGGGTACAATGCTTATAACCACCTTTGGATAAACCATTATACACCATCCCACGTACATTCTCAATGATTTTGAATACTTTTTTCACTATCATTATGTTTTCACCCCATCATCTTTCCTTTCTTTGGTCCCCTTATTTTGCTTCTTTCTTTTTGACGGACTGTTTACTAACTTATTTGTGCCAACCATTCCCTTGAGGGGGCATCTTATAGCTAGTTTATCATCATTGCAGTTGTAGGCATACATGAACTTTTCATTCTTTGAGAAGACATTACTATGCTTTTAGCTTATAACACCTTCCTAAATAGGGGCAAACTATAGACACCTAAAACTAGCCACTAATAACCTCCAATTAGGCTTTTGGCCAATTTCCATCTAAAATGCACAGTTTAGCCTAAAAACACTAAAACATGTTAAATGATGTGAAAATGACATATTCAAGTGTCAATTTTGGCTAGGGTATCACTAAATGGGGTAATACAACTTATGAGCTAACTAACTTTGATTAGATCATTTTAATTCAAAATACCAATTTTGCACCCACATGCTTTGGACTGCTCTTTCTTATCAAATATTCTGCACAAGATGTGTGAATTTGTTATTTGTTATTGGTAACATTCTAAATGGGAATATGGTTCCAATGCATCTAAAAATTCCTTCTAATTCTAATCCAGTCAAATTTAAGACCAATAACAAGGCATTTTGATCAATTTGGGTAACTTGTGGACAATGTGCTTAATCATGCTTAAGAGATAATTAACCCAAATCAAGGCCTAATTAAGAATTCCATGGAAACTTGTTGAATAATTTGTTTTGGAAATGAATATTGGATATCTACATCATCAAGTGACTTCATTTCTTGGGAAGACATCTCTAGGCCATAAATGCCATAAATATCAGGATTCATGCCTCCCATATCTCATCAATGCCTTCCATGCATCATAATTTCCCCTTCTTCAAATGTCATGATGAGGATAATAACAAACTTAATTCAAAAAATTGAATTAATATTCAACTACACATCTCAATCTTAAGATGAATGGTTCAGGTTGATTTAGATTAAATCCAAAAATCTATAAATAGAAGTCCTCACAACATCATTTCTAATCTTTCTTGAAGCAAAGTTATAATGAAAAATTAGTTCCAAAAGCTTAAAACAACTAGTGTTACCATGCCAACTTGATTTCAAGCCAAGTCAAGCTACAAGCCAAATGTGCCAAGGAGAGATGGAGGTAGCCAAGCTTCCATTGCCAAGGACTTCATGAGCACAAGCTAAGCAAGCCACTACTACAAAGGCATTTAGAGCATCCAAGGAAGGTGAAGGAATTTTTGTGTCTGATTACTTGCTTTTTAGTTGTGTTTATCATTTGTTTTTATTAATTAAGCTCTCCATAGTGTCTAGGCCTAGATAAGTTATGCTATTAGTGTGCTTATTTCACTTTGTTTTCATTTTGGAACTAACACTATACTAACCATCCTCTCTTGAGTCAAGTTCCTAGAACACCCATACAATGCCATAAAGGGAGACATTTTGGAAGAAGTGTGAAAAGAAGTGTTATAAAATCATTTGACAAGTGGCAACTAATGAACCCATTTACCTTGTTTATTATAAACAAAACAAAGAAGATACCCTTATAGACATTTGTTGACTACCTCTATTTTTCTATTAGATTAAGGATGATAGGATGAGCTGTGAGCCAATTGGGTGCCCAAACATGAAAATAATTCAATCCAAAAATTACTAATAAATATGGGATCTTGGTCACTTACAATGATCTTTAGAGTACCATGAAAATTTTGAACTATATTGAGAAAATAAGAAGCTATTATACTAGTAACAAATATCTATGATAAAGAACAAAACTGAGTAGAATTTATGAGTCAATCCACAAATACCATGATAACATTTTAAGCCTAAAACTATGGTAATCTAGTAATGAAATCCATGTAAACCTCTTCCCAATGCTAGATAGGGATGGATAGAGGCTATAAAATAACTGGGGTCTTAAAGGTTTCATCTTTTTTCTATTGACATATCATGCATTCAACCACATATTTATGGGCATCTCCCTTGAGTCATTTATAAAAACATCTTGCTTGATTCTATGACATGCTTTCAAAAATACTGAGTAACCTCCCAATGAATCTGTATGAAGTCCCTAAATTATTTTATGTTGTAGGAGAGAGTGCTTACAAAGGTATAATCCACATTTATACAACAATGTGTTCACATTCCATGTAACATTTTTAGCTCCCCCAGAGTCCTACTAAATATTTTGAATCAAAGCATGGGTAGCACTTTCATTCTCCCATTATGATCTTACATCCTATAGCTAATCTACCAGCAAAATAGTCATTACACATAATAATGCCTCAATTATTCATCTCTCTAAGATAGTGCATCTACCACCACATTATATTTTCCTTTCTTATATACTATTTAAAAATTATATCCTAACATTTTAGTATCTCATTTTTATTTTTTTTCATATGAAAATCATTGTTTCAAAATATATTTGAAGTTATTACGATTAGACATTACCTAAAAGTGATAACCCTTTAGATAAGGTCTCCATTACTTGACTACATACATAATAACCGTCATATCTTTCTCATAGATTAGTTTGAGTTTATTTTTTCCCTTAAGTTGGTAACATTCAAATGCTAGTGATCAGCCTTCTTGTATGTGTACAAATCCCATACCATATCCTAATGCATCACTCTCCACAATAAAAGTTTTTGAAAATTTAGAAGTAGCCAAAACTAGAGTTGTGCACATAGCCATTTTCAACTGTTTAAATGCCTTGGTAGCTGAATTAGTCCAACATAAGCAGTCTTTCTTAAATAAATATCTGAGTGGGGATCTAATACTACCATAATTTTTCACAAACATGTGATGGTAATTAGTTAGCCCCAAAAATAATTGAAGGTTCTTGAGGGTCTTGGGAACATTCCACTCCATCATTGATTGGATTTTCTAGGATAAAATTTCCATCCTTCATGTGAAATAATATAACCCAATTACTCCACTTCTTGGACACCAAAATCACATCTGGAAGGTTTAGAGTAAATTTGATGTTATTATAAAGCTGAAATTACATGTTTCATATGCTTTAAATTGTCTTCACAATTTTTGTTGTAGATGAGGATATCATCAAAAAACACCAATAAAAACTTTCTCAAAAATTGCCTAAAAATAGTATTCATCAAACTTTGAAATGTAGATGGTGCATTTGTGATTCCAAAAGGCATGACCATAAATTCATAATGGCCTTCATGATTTTTTAAAGTTGTTTTAGGCATGCCCTCATTATGGATTCAAATCTGATGATACCCAAAGTGAAGGTATAACTTGGTAAAATAAAAAACACCATGAAATTAATCTAGAAAATCATCAATTACTATAATAGGAAACTTATCTTTGATGCTGTACTTTTTGAGTTTTCTATAATATGGGCACATCCTCCAAGTGTCATACTTATTTTTCACCATGACCACATGGGAGGAATTTTTTCTTTAATTATGTCAAATGATTCTTACCTCTAACATCTTTTATATCATATTTTAAATTTCACTCTTTTGGGAATAGAGATACCTATAGGGTCTAATATTGGGTGGTGTACTTCCCAAAATGAGCCTAATGTCATGATAATATGCATATATTGGAATATGTCCTTTAGTCATGTCAACAAATACAACATAGTGGTCATTCATCACCCTTTGTAAATCAGGATGTGTAGACTCCTTGGTTGGTTGACCATTTATGGAAAATAACCATGCCATAAATCCCTTAGCACCTTGTTAAAGAATCTTCATCATCTGATGTGAACTAAATAGTTATGGAGATTTAGTTCATAATCCATGTAGTTCAAAGGTCCTACCTTCTAAATGTAACCTCATAAATAGTTCCTAGAAATTAATCTCAATAGTGCCCAAAGTGGTGAACCACTACACTCCAAAAATAATGTCATATCTTCGCATGGGAATGGAAAACATAGGGGAATATAAAAATTAGTTTCTCATAGGAAACTTAATGATATGGTATTTTATAGAATGGTTGACAGTACCATCATCTACAATCATGACCTAAAATTTTAGAGTTGGGTAAATGAAGTAGTTCAAACAAATAGCCAAATTACTATTGATGAAGTTATGTGTACTCTCAAAGTTAACTAACATAGCCACCTTCTATTTATTTAGAATACCCACCACTTTAAGAGTTTGAGGAGTACTAATGCCTAAAAGTGCATGAGAATAAATAATAGGTTGATAATATTTAAATTCATCCTCAAGTTATTCTAAACTTTACCCTAAATCCTCATCATATTATTCCTCCTCATTGGCACATTTAATACAAAGGAACTTATTTTTAGCACATTGATGTCCTTTTCTCCATTTGTTACCATAACTAAAACAAAAACCTTTTTCACACTTATATAATTTTTCAAGGTTTTCATCTAGTAGTCAATAAAAATAATGGTGTTGGGAAGGTCCATTCATGAATATTAGCGAAAGGTATTCATTTGATTAACTCTTTTTCTTCAATTAGGCATGCCCTTGGTATAACTTTAGATACATTACTAGGATGAAATATGCAAACCTCTAATTGGATGCTATCTTTGAGGCCACCCAAAAATAGGTTAGTCATATTTTCCTTTGTGATGTTTGCCACACATAAGGAGAGATTCTAAAGTTGATAAATGTAATCCTTTAATATCCTAGTTTGACACAACTTGGATAGTTGGATGAAGTAGTTTTTTGATACATTTTTATGATAGTGTATCTAAAACTCCTCAAAAAATACTGACCATGAAACTAAGACACCCTTCTTTTTCTTTTGAACACATAGCCAATGATACGAAATAAACTACTCAGGTTCTAAATATAAAGGGGCCATGACCACCCTTTTGGAACATGGAGTCTAATGTATATCAAATAAATTTTCAACTTGAGTAATCCATGTGAGTGGATAATTACCATCAAAATTATATGGGTCCACTTTTGGCAATAATGGGTTTGTACCAAGGTTGGTGTTATGATTATTTTAAGGAGGAGAACCAAACTAGAGTGGTGGAGTATTAGTTTATAATTACTAAGATTAATATTTGGAAAATTAACTAGTGATTTGTTTCAACTAATCTCTCAATCCATTTAATCCCCCTGTCCACCCCATGAGGTCCCCTTTAATCACATCAAGCTCATCTTCCTACACCATGCCCTTCAGCTTTGAATTAAGTTGTTGAACTACCTTTAAAAATTTGGATCAAAAGTTTGAGAATCCATGTCATCCTTTTGAGGAATTTTAGGCATTTATTTCCCTTTCCCACATCTATGAGTGTTAGGCCCAGTCATACATAAACCCTAGGAGGGTTATGGCTGCAAAAAACATGTATCAGTAGATGATACCATTGCGATTTCCTTGCCAAGATGAATCTAATGATTACTAATGTACATAAGGGTGAAATTTTTTGACCTATAAAAGTTTACCTATAGATTGTACCATTTTGAACATTTCATAGAGATGAATCCAATGACCTCTAATTTTTAGAAGGTAAAAAAAATTCAAGACTTTTTAAACAAAAAACTCATGAACAAAACTTTAGTGATGAAAAAACTCAATTCATCCTAGATCGCAAGTTATGTTTTTTGACCTTCTAGTACTTAAGACACCAAATATAAAAAATTGCACCCCAAAAACTTTCCCAAATTGAATATTTGATACCACTTGTAATGAAATTACTTAGATGATTTGCAATAATAGAATTATATATCGAAGAATTAGGAAACATAATAACCAAATCCACAAAAATAATTGGTGAAAGAGAAGAATACTTAGATATTATGACTGAGCCACTTTGAGAGAGTAACCTCCAAAAAAATCCAATAAGAACATGATTTATAATATGATGATAAAATACTAACCACTACCTCCTATATATTCTCTACTTAGCCATGGCTATTCCATAGGCCAACCATACTAAGAACATTAAGAAATGCAATCTAATAATATGAAGGTATGTAAGCCACAAGTTTACCACACATATCCGTAGATGCACTATAGGTTAAGGGTGTGGTATTTGGTATACTAAAAAATATCATTTTATTCCCCCAAATTTGATACAAATTTTTTATTTACTATTTTTAGTAAATATTGGCATGCAAGGTGAATGGTGTACTTATTTTGCAATTAATTTTTGGGTTTTATAAAAAATAATATTTTATTTTAAAACATCTCTCATATATTTAAAATAAGTTTCTATTTTATCAAAAAAAATCATTCTTTATTGAGAATTTTTTAGGGTTTTGCCTATGAAGCATTCCACATTATTTGGCATATTTCTGATTCATAATAGATCAAATTGAAAATCTCTCATAGGTTTTTCATTATTATGTTGATAATAATTAAAAACCCATTTTTTCAAAAATATTTTATAGATGTTTCAAATTTATCATTTTACTATCTTTAATAAATTTATACCTATAAGCTGCACATTGTACCTTGGTTTATCTATGTTTTGTTTCATCTCAATTTCTATTTTTCCTAAAAACATATATCATATTTTCAAAAAACTCAGCTAATAGATTGACATGTATATATCTTTATTGTATCATGATTGATTGCTTCCTAGAAATTGCATGTCTTTATTATCTTATTCTCATATTGATTTTTAGAACATTTAAAATGGATACAAAGGAGCCTATTATTCCTCCTAACCCTAAGAAGGGTGATTGCTCTCATCTCTCTAGCCAAGTTCATATTATCACTTGTCTAAGGGGTAAGATGTCTCATTGTATATCTTTAAAATAAAGCAATCAATTTGAAGTACCTAGGGTTTATGTTTGTAAAGCTTACAAGATAAAATAACTAATATGATCAAGTTAATAAAATATTAAAAAAGGTCATCTCATACCTTAATGTGTTTGCATCCTCATCTATTAATGTTGGATCAAAAAAGGTTTCATATTAAAAATTAAAAGCTAAAAAATGATATATCCAAAACAAGTCTTTCTAAAAGTGACCAAAAGAATACTAAAATACTGAGAGATATCCTAAGAGACATGATTTGAAACAAAGTGACCAAACTACCTCCTCTACATCCCATAAGGAGATCTAAATACTATTGTGCATATCATAGAATGCTTGGGAATCATACAGATTATTTTTTGGCTTTAAATAACCAAATACAAAGTCAAAAGCATAGTGGTCATCTTATCATTGATACATTAATTAAGAAAACCACTCACATTATGAGAACTTACCCTAAAACATAAGTTAGAAAACAATAAATATGGGTGCCAAAAGATAATTCAAAACAAGATAAGGGTCAAAATAACAAAGATATAAAGAAAATACCATTATAAAAGGAGAATAATATTCAAACCACTATAAATTGAATCATATGAGATCCCTTTGTTGATCAATACCAAGCAATAAAAGGGCACAATTCTAAATGATTACGAAAATTGTGATACTATTCATAATACCAATATGATATGTAAATAATTGAGAAAACTTCATCTTGATCCACTTGATACATTACTACATGATGTAATTTTACCTATATGACCTGGTACATATGAGTTGATCCATCTCCAAAAAGTATAGAGCCAAATACAAATAAAGGTAAAGTAAACCATATAACTTAGGATGTGCATAAGGTAACATCTAAGATGCACACAAATAAAAATAATGGCATAACAAAAAGGTCACAACAAAAATATGACATGATTACTTATTCATATATAGATACTTCAAATGGTATATCACATGTTCAAGAACAACCTAAGAAGTTATATTTTTCCTATAACAATGATTACATTGGTGATTATGATTATGATGATAGTATAGATTGTTATTATCCTAATGATAATGATTACACAACATATGAGTATGATACATGAAACATTTGGGCCAAGATTAATCAATAAAAAGGACATGTGAATCATTTTAATTATCTTTGGAATGGAAGATGCACATATAAATGGGAATTTGGATCTCCTTGAAATAAAGAATCATATGTTATCTTAAAACCTATAATAGTGAGTTTGCTAGACTCACATAACAACCATATAGAAATAACTTATCATTCCATATCCTAGTGTGAAAATATGTCAAATATTTACACTAATGAACTATAACATGCAGTCATAAGACTTGCACATGGCTATGATAGAAATAGAGACTATGGGAATTGCATCTAACATGAATATGGGCCCATCAACCTATTGATGTGAATACAAGTTTTATGATTTGGGACCCATCAACCAATTCATACAAACACTTCAACCATTCAATCACACCTCTTACATGGTTGCTGCATCAAAAAAGATTCTTCACACTATTATCATAATGAATAGATACAATGTTTGATTATTTTCACACCACACATGTGAATAAGAATGCTCTTTTGTTCTTATTCAAACACACATACACACTTAGAATATATAGTCTTCATCATTATGTTGAGAGGAATCTTCACCACTAGTGTATGGAAGATATTCATCCCAATCAGTCTCTTCAATAACAAAAGCTTTTTATTCCACTTTATCATCTATGAGATCTTGAGCTCATTTCTTGTAGTACATAATAAGATGTCTTGGCTACTTACAGTAATGACAAAGAAGTTTTTTACTTGAATACTTGTATTTATTACTTGATGAGTTGGCTTAATTTTTTTCTATTATTTCACTTTCCTCTTCAATGTCTTCACTTGTTCTCTTTTATTCAGCTAGAAGAGCTGAAATCATGTCTTCTAAGGTATGAGATGACATATATCCAAGAGTAAAAATTACATTTTTATATTTAGAAGACTAGTATTTAACAGGTTTAATTTAGCATATTCATATTATAATATAGCTTTGACTTATGCTAGTTATCTAATGAGATACCTTAGATTGTTTATATGAATTTATATAGAATCTCCATCACCCGTTTTGAACGTAAATATTTAGAGTTTTAGTGAAAAATTTGCATTTACTACTTTTGTTCCAAATAATTTATTTAGATTAGCCTAGATTTCTATGGATATCTTTTCCAAATCTACATAATGTAACTTAGAGCTTGAAAGGGAAAAACCAATAATGGCCTTTAATTTGTCATCCCTATTTTTCCATTCCAATAGCTTATTCTAATTTGTAGGTGGTTTATTTAGTCTAGATTTTCACCTTCTAGGAGTGAAAATTGAGATAGAATATTTTTACAGTGGAATATCCATTTTTAATAATGGACCAAAATAATGATATAGGACAACATCAAATTCAACTGATAATGCATCCTTTATAATAACAAATATTGATTATAGACCTAACCTATGGAATCATTTTTTAATTTTGACTCTTAATCTATTTAACCATATCAATTATGATATACAAATTTTGTTGATATGAATCCAATTATGATAAAACTAATATTTAGAGCACTCAATTAAGATTAATAAATGACACAAAACTGAGTATGAGAAAAATATTGTTTGATTATGTCTCATACCTAAAAAAATTAATAACTCCCTTTAGATGTGGCCTACTACTTGACATTTTTAATGGTAAACTAAGGGCAAATTGATTGGTTTCTTGATCAATTTATTAAAAAATAATGGAAACTTGATATATTAATAACTTAAAAAACAAAAACATTTAATACTATCGACTAATAACTAGTCAAACAACAAAAAATGAGGACATAATAAAAGTGTAAATCAAGTCAAACCAAATGAGGCAAAAGGAATACAACACATCAAAGACCTAATAGATGATCAAATGATAATTAGAATTGAACATAGTTAAAAGATAGTTCAACTTTCCTTGTTGTTCAAAACTACTATGTCAATTATGATAACATATATTAAATTTTATCATTAGTGAAGATGGATTATGTCTTAACAAATATAACCCTCATAAAATATAATGCCAAGCACCAATGATTAAGCAAAGGTGAATAAGTATATAGGAATATCAATAGGACTACACAAAAAATTCATGGTGATAAAGAATCTTTAAACTTATTATGAAATGGATCTGTGAGATAAAATGATATGCACAGGTCTGCACATAGACTATGCTTAATAGACAAGAGGGGTTGACCTGAATAAACACTCTAAATATCTCATAGCATAAAGATAAAGAAAATATACTAAGGAATTAGTATTAGGTCAAGAATCTCATCTTGGAGTCGAGGAGTTGATTGCTTTGATTGTAAATGAAAAGTTTGGGCCAAGATTAATCAACATAGAAGACATGCAAAGCATTTGCATTATCTTTGGAATAGGAATATGTACATATAAATAGAAATTTATATCTCCTTGAGATAAGGAATCCTATGCTATCTTAAATCCTATAATAGTGAGTTTGTTGGACTCACATAACAACCATACAAAAATAACTTATCAATACACTTGATACTACCATACATACATCAGTTATAGTATTAGAACTGAATATAAAAACCTACTTACTACATGATCATTATAGTCAATTAGTTTGATTCCTAGCTAGATTACATTGTGTATGGTGATTACCTCAGTTATGATTATATTGATATGCATGATCCAACTTAAGGGTATAATATTCCAAAAAATAAAATAAAAATTAAAACTCCAAAAATATTTTTAGCATAAACATGTTATTTTGGCTCCTTGGTATCTATGTGTTAGTTCCATGTTGATGGATGACATATCAGTTAATTTTAACTATATATGTGTATCATGATTCTATTTTAGTGTGATAAATGCATACATAGATACATGATCTATTCCTATTTAGGATGTTTGGCCTTCCCTCTAATCATGTCATATGGTTGTTGAGGGAATCTATTTATTTGATCTTGATACACATAGGTTATATCATTATATGGTCTCTTAATTATCATGTTTGAGCTCTTATATACTTACACATGCCTTTATCCATGATTATATATTATATTAGGTATTTGATATGATATGCACTTGACATTTTTTATAATACATTTGATATATGGGCTCCTATGATATGTTTATGATGGTTGCTTATGCTTTCCTTTATGCACTTCCTTGAGTGTCTTTCCTTTATATTGCTTTTATTGTTTGAGCACTTGAATATGATCCTTAGTTTATGGATCCCATGCCTTTGCTTACTTTATTTGACATTAGAATATGCCATTGTTTTTTGTATGGATATTTGAATATGTCATTCTTTTTTGTGTGGATATTTGACTAAGTCATGCCCATTTGATTGTGTGGCATTTGAGCATGCCCCTTGTTTGCATCTCCTATTACTATTATATGCATACTTACTTTTGAGTGCTCTTTTGTGTGTGATCTTATTATAATATTACTATTTATATGTTGCCATGATCTTTATCATGCATCTTAGGCCTTCATGTGATCACATTATCTTATGCACTTTAATGATACATTTACCTTGACATGTCCTTCTATATATTGCATGGTTCTATTCACATATTATTCAATTATAATATCCTTTGGAGGTGAGGTAAGTACTAGTTTATATTAGTACCTCACCTCAAAGGTTGGCACATTATTGGGGGAATGTCATAGAGGCATGTTATCCAAATTTGGTATAGTTTTAGATTCAGTGAGGACATGGCATATAGGCATGTATTGCACACATTCATAGTTTCAAATTCAGTGGGGGCATGTCAATAGGCATGGATTCCACACATTTAAAATTTTAGATTTATTGGGGGAATGCCATATAGGAATGGTTTCCATACATTCACAATTTTAGATTCAATGTGGCCATATCATAGAAGCATGGATTTTACACATTCATAGTTCTAGATTTAGTGGGGGCATGCTTTGGAAGCATGTTCTCCACACTTATTCAATATTCAACACACCCAAATTTAGTGGGTACATGTTTTGAAAAAATGTCTTTTGTATTGGCACTTATTTTAGTTTTTAGATTTATCCATATATAATGGGGGCATGTTATGGTAACATGCTAGTCACACTTGTGCAAATTCTAAATTGGCCAAAACACATAATTATATAATTTAGATTCACAGTTATGGCAGAATTATATACATTGGTAAGTTTCAACATGAGACATATATAAGGTTCATATGTTATGTAATGTGTGCCTATTATTTAAAAATCCAAATTAGTTTCATATTTCAAAAATCTTCTATGGACTATCATCACCCATTAGGTCAGACTGTTATAAACTATATTGAGCCAATTTATTGTAGTAATTGGTTCATTTTTGGTATGGTTGAGGTTATTAAATCATTAAATCTTACCAAGTTTATAGGTTTGACTTCATTAAATCATCCAACTTTAATAAATATATGGTATCGGTTGAATTGTTTCACTCATGATCACTAGGTTATAAGTATGATTGGGTTGCATAATTGAGCTAATCTCAAATGTTAGGTGTCTTTTCTCCAAGGTTGGGGGAATGTGCATTACAATATCTCTCTATCTCCTAAGATATATGTACTTTCCAACTTTATGTATTTGTCATAATACTCATTTTAGTGATTCATAATGATACATATTTCAAATCAAGTTGCAAATAGGCAAGGCAGTTGCATCAATACACGTGTACTCCTAAATCTTGCTCTTTTAATTTCAATCATTTCAAAATATTTCAATTTCAGAATATATGCACTAATTATATACTATAGCATGCTCTTGGTTGTAAGTCAAACACCAATAAATCACTCAAGTTGGGTTTATACAAATTCAAGGTGTGTTATACACACCCAAGTACACTTTTCTTCTCTTTTAAACCAATAATTTCATTACTAGATTAAAGTGGGGGGAAATGTAGATAATATTTATGAATGATATATCACCTCAGTCTTGCACACTTGGAAAAACCAAACCTTGGCTATTCCTCTTAGTTCTAGACCTTTTCTATTTTTTAACTATTGTATATACTCTATCTTGTGCCCCTTAACCTATCTCTTGGTTTGAAAAGTATTATATTGATGGTCTAAAATTTATATTTTCCTAGAATGCATAAAATTTACTTATATTATACCCATACAAGTTTTAAGCATGTAACTATTTTATAATTGCCTGGACACAAGAATCAGTCTCAAACCCCTATTTCGATGCTAATGGCCTACCTTGATGCAGGTTTATAATGCCCTAAAGTCATCTAATTTGTAAATAAAATGTATCCTAATGATCAACCTAAGTGATTTAATGCAATATATTTATTGATAGGAGTGTTATGTATTCACAATCACTCCGCATTCATTCCTCACTTATAAAATACCTAAAGAGACCAAGGCAACTTATCAAAAGCACTATATCAAGCATTCAATTGAGAAAAGATTCCCTATTTTGTCTTATTTCCATATTAGTCATAGGGATAAAACATATACATGTTTGAAGTAATGAAGGATTAGGGAAAGAGATATATTTTCTAAGTTACAAGTTAGGTCACTATTGTACTTTCATTGCATGATTCACACACAAGCCAAGATGTAGGGAATAAATACATAAGTCTGAGGCCCTCTTCAAAGTATTGGATATGTAGGCAATAATCATTAATAGAGGAGTATTTGGGGTAGATTGACATTATGTTCCCACTAACCCATTTTTTCCAAGGTCATTATGAAGGTCAATAAATAGGGTTTTACCATTTCATGAGGAGGGATAGTCCATGACCCATATACAAATGTACCAGAATGAAGGTAAAGACAAGCCCAAAATAATCTAGGTGGTTGTATCCTTTTCTAAAAATTATTTTGTATAGGACACATGCATCCATTTAAAATAATGGTTTCAATGTTAATGTCTGAGCCTGATGCTAGTCTTTGTGGCTATAGAGGCACCCAATCCAAAATTTGGTGACTATTCTAGAATCCTCTTCCAGTCTATTTCTTGCATATTCTAGATATAGAACTATGTTAGCATTATAACTAGATAAGTACATGATTTCTTTGTCATTTCAATATCTATCATAGTTTTACGTTTTATTTTTATCCTATCTTAGTTTAATAAATTTAGCATATGTTGTATTTAATTTTAACATTTAATTAGCTTGTTGTAGATCTGATTATCACCCTTGTGCATTATCATTTATATATTCATAACCCTATCTACCCAAGTAGGATCCACATCCAAATTTTGGGTTAAACAACCCCCTTTTATTTTTGTCTTAGTTGATGAAGGGTTTGGATAATTATTGGGTGGTTATTCTTCTAGAGATTTGGTGAAGGGAATCTCCCTCTCTCAATTGACTCAAGACTAAATCCTTAATAGACACATTATTAATGAATCATTTCTTGCTATTATAAAAGAAGATATTATGGTCAATAGCATAATGGAATGCCTTCAAATTTGTTGTCTTGCCTCTGAATCTATCATTTAGTGGACCAAGACTTAATGCTATGAAAAAATATTATGTGCCTAAAACTAGTGGGCCTGATGCTTATGAATGGAAATAGATATCTCATGGGGAAATGTTTAAATTAATGGGCATCCCTTTTGCTTTACAAGCTTCTTAGGTGTAAATATGGAACAATGTTCTCTAGAGAGTAGATAAAAATATCTCCTACCTAATAACCAAGCTTATTTCCCTCATAGTAAAATTTTATATTTATTCTAAGGTTCTTATAACTACTCATGTATACTATTCTTCTAATTTGGTATCCATCCAAAGGTGATTATAGGAATATAAATAATTTTATGATGATTTAATTTAGGCCAACTCTAAAGGAAAAGAAGGCTTTCATAGATTAGCTTATGGCATATGTTGTAGACCTAGAAAGGTTGGATGGATAGGGATTCTTGACATAGCCAAACAAGGAGTTTATCTTTATGCTCACTATATCTTGAGGGCCATTGAATGTGATAATTCTTGGAAATTTATTCTTAGGCATTGCATCCTTTGGTAGTCCTTTTGTAAGAAGGTCTTGGAAAAAATTAGGATTCAAAATGTTACTTATTTCTCTTATTACTTTTAAAATTATAGGTAATTTTGTCTCTAAAGGTATCTATAAGGCATAGGAAATAATCAAACCATGGCTTGTTTGGAAGGGGAAAAATTTAGGTCAAGGTTATTTATCAAATATAACTCCTTATGGTGGTATCTAGTCATATCTATTAATGGTAATAATTTGGTAGAATTTTCAAGGATCAAATATCTTTGGTTATTTTATAAGGGTATCCATAGTATTGGTGATGTTTTTGACAAAATCACTAGATCTTGGGCCACTTGGAACACCTTAAAAACCAAGTTTAATCTCAACAATCAGGATTTTGAATCCGTTATTGAGATTTAGATAATGGTACTAGATAATGCCTTAAATTTTTTTAGGATTATCCCCACTCTTAATTGGTGGAAAGATTGGAAATGGACTGTGTCTACTCTTCTACTTTAATACAAACCCTAAATTGGTTATTAAGGGTTAACTCCAAACATTATACCTAGAAGCTACTTAAATAATGGTGGAATATTAATAATTCTCTCTTTCTTTGTAGTGGATTATTCCAAACCATTTGGTTATTTTAGTAAAGCCTAAAATAACTATTTTTTCATGGTGCATTCTCTACCAAGGGTTACTAATGGGTGATATATTATGTCATATAGGTATTTCATCTCCAAAATTGCATATGTGTGGATAAACCAAGTCTCTCAAACAAAATTTTATGTTTTCTGTAAAAGCTCAGTAGGCTTGGAAGTGGATAAACCCCTCATTTCATCACTTCAAACCAAAATCAAGGTTAATTCACAAAGTTGGTGGGACAAAAAAGGAGCTATTCTTGAAAAAAAATCATTTTCCACAAAGGCCATACACTATTTTTAAAAGGACACATGAATTTTTTATTAAAAAAACCATAGCAAACATTGGGTAGGTTATTACCAACCCTAAATGGTGTATGCCATTTTAGGTCCCAGAAAGGGCGTATGCCCTTTATAAACATAAAAAACTTGCACAATTATAGACTCACATTTCATTTCATTTGTGAACTTATTGATCATGATTTTAAAGGGGAAAATAAAGAGTGTGCATGTTATTTATCTCTCTACATCCCCACCAATATTTCACACTTGCATTATGGTCCCAAGTATGTTTTATTTTGCAGAGGGCATACTTAGGGTTTTTAATGTATTTTTTTTAATGCATTTTTAATAATAATTACAAGCTAAGAGGGTATTTAAATTAAAAATACTTTTGTCTTGTGAAAACCTCAAACTACATTATATAAATGTTTATTTTTATAAATTTAGATTCTTTACTGGTCCACTGCCTAAATAAAACTTCCCAAAAACACTTAACAAAAACCCCCAACATTTTGACTTCACAGAAGAATAGGACAAAGTATATCAAAAATATAATTTAAAGTGAAGAAAATTGTAAATTATCATCAATAGTTTACATGAATCTTAAAAGCATAATGCACACAATCAACTTGATGATGCTTTGGAGGTTATTTACAATGAATTGATAAATGTCACTTCCCAACTTGATGTAATACTACATCAAAGAGAGGTAATGAAATAATTTTACTATGATAAATTGTCATATGAGTGTTAGTAACCCAGATAGCACCCTAATTTAAGGCTAATTTATGATTTCTCAAGATATCCTTCACACTTGGACTAACATTAGAATGATCTGAGATGTGGGACACCTGTATCTCAGACCAAACCTCTAGTTTTGATGAGGCTAGCTCCTCCAATGTATCACTTATGATTTTCTTACTGAAACATACTAATTTTTGGAATGAAAAGGGTTAGAAGGAAATTTAAATTTAAATCATATTTTATTGTTGATGATACCCCTATATTATTGGTTCATCCACTTTATTTGAGCTCCAAAACACTAATAAGATAAGCAAATAACTGAATCTACAATTCCAAATGACTCCTATGCATTAGTATTTCATATAAGGTTTTCATTAGATTATCAAATCATGAGGGAAATGATGGAATAATACTAATTCAAGGAAATAACCAATCAATTATATCCACTTTTAGCTCAGTCAAATGACATCAAACATTGAACATGCCCTTCATAAGTTAGCATACTAGTAACTAGGTGAGATCAAGACCTGACAAGAGAGACAATAATGCCACATGTGCAAATAAATTAACATAATCACACTATACCAAAATAATGGAATCTAAATATAGTCATTGTAATCATCTCAAAAGGTTACAAAGCTCAATCTTGGCAGAGTCTAGTCATGCCCAAGAGAGGATCCTTAAAATTAGCTTGAAAGCCTGAATATATAGAAAATAGAAGAGAACTATCCAAGAGATTGGCATTGAATAAATAATAAAAAGTTAACTAAACAAAATTTCCAATTCAAATTGAGTTAAATTTTGTTAATAATAGCCTTCAATAAGTATACTTGTGTCCAATAATTACATGATCCTCCTTTTGGCATTGGAAAGAAAATGTGGGCCCATTGACTTGTCAAACTTCTCTTGCATGAATGCTACACCACATGTTGGTTGATTAAATCCACTTGAATTGGGTTAAAAGTGTTTGAAATACCTACTCTTTCATGAAAACAAGGGAATATGCATGTATTAGTTAGTCAACTAGAGTGATTGGCACTTTAGGCCTAGTTAACTACACTTAAGCCCTTTCTTTGCATGAAACAGAACTTGAAGACTGATATGTGCATGTAATATCCACTTTAACATAGGATATGAAGTGTGAAAATTCCACATGAAATCCTTGATAGCCTTTCAATGCCATTCTTTACTTGACTTGCTTGATCAAATAGGCCTAGTAGCCTAACTTTTACACTTGATGTACCTTAAAAACCTATATGAAAACCATGAAAAATGAAAAAACAATTATATTTAGTCTTGGAACAATATTCATATCATGAAATATCTCCTATTGATGAATAAAGACCTGTAACTCAGTCAAATTAGTTGACTAGGTTAAAATTGCCTCAATTTCCTACAAAGTGGCTATTTTTGGTGAGCTGGTAAGGACACTTATAGGAATATTTTTTATCATATGATTATTTTTTGATGAATAAAAAGTCTCAAGATTCACTCTCCATGGATTGGATTTCATTGGACTACCCTGTAGCTCTTCCTTTGTGCCATTTTTTCCAAAGAAACTATTTTCTACCATGATCTATATAATTCTATACAAAAAAATATCATTTTGGGATCCTCAATAATTTTGCTTTATGTTTTAATAGGTTTTAGGTTAATCCATGAAGTTTTTATTGTAATATTTGAGACTTTTCTCAAAATTGGTCATTATGAGGGTTTGGGGGGTTTCAAAGGTGAACCTTCTTAATGATGGTTCATAAAGTACAAGCCTCAAAACCCAAACTTCTTTCCATGATTTTTTTATTATATATACCCCCCTCAACCTATCTAAAAGAATTGGGTTCCCATGAAAAAGGTATGAAAAGATACCTATGTAAAGAAATTTACCTATAGGGTTTGCAATCATTCTGGTGCTTACGCTCTTAGTATAAAGTAAATAACATAAAAAAAAACCTAAATTATTCATTAATTATAAGTTAATGAGTGTTATAAAATCATTACAATATAATTTGGACCAACTCTTCATGTGGTGAAAGATACAAGCACTTGATCAAGTGGCTCAAATGGGTGTCTTAGCTTGCATAATTTGAATTTCCTCTTTATATTGAAATTGAATCCTCCATTTATTTTCCATGATTTGAATAATCATCATGTAACCTTTACAATATCATTATATCATTTTTAAGGTGTCATATTTATTGATAGGTCAAAAAAATGCCTTTTGGTGTTATAGGCCTTCTAGGCTTAAAATTGAGTTTTGGTCCAAATCTAAGTTTTGATAATTGAGGAAATTGGAGGATGATATTGGGGATAAAATTAAAATTTTTACATGTTAATTACCTAATTAAACTTTTATTCTCATATTTAAATGATCAAAAGTCCAACTTTGCTCTTTGTTTCCCTTGAGACTGCCTATAGACAAGCAGTTGACTGTGCTAAAAAGGTGCAATTATCCACTTGTAAAATGGTATTTAGGATGATATGGAATATTTATAAATTCATTATGATGATTTTCACCAATTTTTAGATCATAAATCCACCTATAGATTCTAAAAAACTTCAAAATCTCACAAAACTGCCTCTTAAAGTGTTGATTGTGTATGTGACTATATAGATGCATGTTGAAGGTGTTTTCATGAGTAATGGAGGTGTCTAAGATAAATTTAACATTAATTTATTATATTTAAGTCATATTAACTCAATTGAAACCATCATTCACCAATCTCTCTCGCATGATTTCTCCTCTAACAAGGTCTTAGGCTTCCCACAGTCCAAATCCATACAAGTTTGTGTACTATATATTTATTTCATGATGTTAATTTAGTAGTCTTGAATATTTTTTAGAGGTATGAAATTGTCACTTGAGATGGATAAGATACATAATATGTTCACTTCTTGACTTGAGAGGTCTTGCATTGCACTTTGACCATATGAGATTGTGAGAGAGGACCCTAACCTTTGTATGGCTATAAGTGGTGATTTTCAAGGTGTAATTGACTATGGATCTTCCTTGGATAACCCCCCTTAATGATTCTTTATGAAATCATATCACTCTATTTCCTTGAAGCATCGACTTAAACAACAAGACTCTATCATGGAATATTATGCTTTAACACTCCTCTTTCTTAGATAAAGGCTTGCCTTCTTATATGATTATAGGTGAAAACTTTAAGTGAAAATAATCTATTTTATATTTGAGAGTCTCTTCTAGCATGATTTTACCTCATCTAATTCATTTCTCACTATGTACCCTACATACCATCACGAAACCTGAAAGGCAGTCTCTATGTTCAAAGAAGCCAATTTCCTTTAGGGGATGGGTTTGGGGTTTGTTTGGAGTCTGATTTCCATGAAAATATTCATTAACCTATGTAATATCCTCCTCCTAATATTTCAGACCCCAACTATATGGAAGGTTATACTAATTTATTTTTCTCTTTGTGAATATGCATGAAAATAGCCTCTTTTTTCCTTTTATTGATAAATTAAGCTATGAACCACAAATTTGAATGTATGGAGAGGAAAAACATGGGTCATTTGTGTGATAAAACAAATATTTGACTTTAAAAATGCCTTTGGAGGCCAATTTTGGCATGTGGGAGCCCAAAATAGGTCCTTTTGGCTTTAAATTGCATTAAAAGACCTTTTTAAGGCATGAAACTTTCAACTAAGGCTAATATCATTCAAATGAATATGTTCAAAGGTAATTTTAATGTTTTAATGACGTTTTTACTCTAATTTTTACATTTAAAGACCACAAATTATCCTTTTAGGCTAAAAATACATAGTTTTAGACCACCTTGAATGGGCTCAACTGTATTAGGAAAAGTTTTGAATTGTATAGGTTGGTATGTTGTTAGGATATTTGAATGGAATAATTAGAAAAAATGTTATGTTACCTAAGTAGGATATACATCCTCAATGCCACATTGTGTTTAGATTTTCCTAGACGCTAATACCTTGAGAGGGGATCAAGCCCAATGTAGTTCTCCAAATCTAAGTGCTGGTGAAAGTTCAAGTGAATGCTTAGTATGAGTACCAACTTGAGTGATTTGAGTGAGGCTTGATACTATAAATATAAGTAAATTCAGCTTAGGACTATTTTATATGGTTGTATGTAGAGTAGGGAAGAATATGGGTCAATGAACTTTATTTGCACAACTTGTTTCTGAGCTTGTTTGTATGTATTTGTATTTGATTTCCATTTAGTGGGTAAAGGGATAAAAGTGGTAGATATATACTGATCTAATGATTTTATGGATGTTATTTGAGTCTAGGTTGACCCTAAGGTGACTTCAAAACTAGAAATATATCCATTGGGATTAAAAATAGGTAAGGGACACTGGCATTATCCCTTGCTCACTAGTGCAGTATGCTAGTGTATAAATGGGTGCACTAGTGTCCAAGTGGTAGAACTTGGGGCACTAAGGGCTTGAATGCCTATGTGAAGATTTTGGATTGATTTAGGAATGTCTAAGTATTAATTAAACCTACACGAAATCTAGATGAGGATCAAAAGAGGCCCTAAGATAGGTGTACGGATAAGATAGGGGTAGTGTGGTCTAAATTAACACTCATGATACTCAAGTGCAATTTTATATGACTACATTTCCCCCATTTATTATATAAATGTATCAAAGTGAAACAACTAGGATAAAGGAAAAGGAAGCTTATCATGACTTACATAAGAGGTGAAGACCTTGAATTTGGGTCTAAGTATGTGAAGTGTGCTCCATTGTGTATCCTCACTAGGTACATGAACTAATGTAAGAACTTGGTGACATACTATGTGTGTGTATATGGTGATAAAATGATGAATAACTTAGACTAATTTGATGTATTTTTCAATCCCCATGTTTGGGTGACTTAAGAACTCAATCTAATTTTGACTCTATCATTTCCCACCCCTATTTGGTGGATCATGAATTATGAATAACTTGGATTAGACTGATGACTTATCCAACCCTCCTATTTATGTGGCTCAAGAACTCAAGTAATCTATGAATCCATCATTTCCTACCCATGTGTAGTAGATGCATATATAATTAAAACTACACAATGTAACTAAAGTTGTGTGATGTAATTGAAACTATGTAAGATGGCTTAGGGGCCTCTTGGGCACTAAGGAATTTACCTGGGGGACTACATAAAAATTCCAACCACTAAATATGGAATAAGACATCAATCTGGTGTGAAACTTAGTGTAAATGGTGTCTTAAGTATACAATGTGGAGAATGACATGGAGTTGTCATTCCATTCGAGATGAACTAGTGTAAAACTGATCATGTGGAAATAATGTGCCATGTTCATTCCCCCAATTATTATATTTGTGTATATGGATTTTGGATTGACTTGTATTAATCTATGTCTATATATATCTAAAACTGAAATGAGAGTGAACATATTGCAAATTATTCCCCCAATCTAAGCAAATTGGCATGATTATGTGCAAAACTGAGGATAAACTAAGAATATCTGATAATTTAACTAAAATGTGAAAAACTAAATTTTACTTTCTATAATTTTGGGCTACTAGATATAAGTATGGTCCCTTGGACAATATCACATTGTGCTAGTGTCTTCTATGCTATGTAAGTGTCCTATATTTTTTCTATACCAAATTAAAATTAAAGCAAGGTTGGATTAGAGATACATGGAAGGACATGTTCTAATGTCTACATGCATAATCAAGAAGACAAACACAAGGACATGGGAACATGTCCAAAGCATACACATAATGAAAGGAATTGGTATAGAGTCATAGAACAACGACATATTAAAATTCCCTTGAATAGATGTAGAAAAAAAGAGATACAATCAAATCTAAACTAGTAAAGCTAGAAATAAAAATATGCATAAATATGTGGTAAAAATATGTATGAGATAAAATATGTCCATATACTGAGTCTAGGGTTGTATTAATTGGCAAAAAAATTGAGTAGTATGTGATGATCAATATCATGATATAAACAATGCTAAATTTGTGATATGGAGTATAAAATGATATAACCTGGTAAATAAGAATCCATGTCAGGGATGCCCCCAATGGGTAAATGTATCAATGTTGAATCAGTGTATCTATGTATGTACCCATAATGGGTGGATAGTAGCATATCTAGATATGTGTAGAGGACCTAAATCTTGTAAGAATCTATGAACACTCAAAGAGAGCAAGTGAAGCATTTATGTATGATAAAACCAAACTACACTAACATAGATGAGATATGTAGTACATGGAAAATATAAATAATGTAAACATGGAAATAGATACAATCTAAAATTTTGTATTTCTTGAGCCATATTTGCATGTCTTTAGGCATTATTTAAAAACTCTAAAATGAAAAATGGCTTAGGGGCCTCTTGGGCACTAAGGAATGTACATGAGGGACTACACAAAAATGCCAACCACTAAAGATGGAATAAGACATCAATCTGGTGTGAAACTTAGTGTAAATGGTGTCTTAAGTATACAATGTGGAGAATGACATGGATTTATCATTCCATTCGAGATGAACTAGTGCAAAACTGATCATGTGGAAATAATGTGCCATGTACATTCTCCAATTATTATATTTGCGTATATGGATTCTGGATTGACTTGTATTAATCTATGTCTATATATATGTAAAACTGAAATGAGAGTGAACATATTGCAAATGATGCCCCCAATCTAAGCAAATTGGTATGATTATGTGCAAAACTGAGGATAAGCTAAGCATATCTGATAATCTAACTAAAAATGTGAAAACCTAAATTTTACTTTCTATAATTTAGGGCTACTAGATATAAGTGTGTTCCCTTGGACAATATCACATTGTGCTAGTGTCCTCTATGCTATGTTAGTGTCCTATATTTTTTCTATACCAAATTAAAATTGATTGGTTTCTTACTATTTTTCATTATGTTTTCTTGATTCTAAGCTTTGTAATCTATGTCTATGTATTAAAAACTATGTTAGATTACACTTGGATGGTATGATCTATGTGATAAACCTCTATGAATTCTCCCTCTTTTGATGGGAGTTGTTGAACTTGTGCAATAATTATCCTCAAAATAAAAATTATGCAATTTGTGTGTTAGCTTGAGCATATATGATATCTGCATAATGAACCAATATAATGTGTATACATGACATCATAATGTAAGATAATATGAGCATACATTGGTAATGTACAATGTATGCTAAATATATCATTCATAAAGTTATCAAGATAGATATAAAAATGAAAACATGTCTATGAACAACAAATCTAGATATAATCTAAGTAGCTACCTAGGGTGATGGGGCATGATGTCCATCAAGGCACCCAAGGAAGAAGGAGATATGCATGAGGTCTCTCATGCCATCTAGAACTGAGTGTAAGTGTAAAAAGAAAGAGACAAGTCTCATGCCCATGATGTATACATGAAAACAAACATACAACACACTTGAGGCACATAAATTAGTACAAAAAGACATAATACAAGGGACATGGGCACATGTCACTAAATATGAGAAATAAATACATCTATGGACATGTTCAAATGTCCACATATGCATAGGGAAAGCAAGGTTGGATTAGAGATACATGGAAGGACATGTTCTAATGTCTACATGCATAATCAAGAAGACAAACACAAGGACATGGGAACATGTCCAAAGCATACACATAATGAAAGGAATTGGTATAGAGTCGTAGAACAACGACATATTAAAATTCCCTTGAATAGATGTAGAAAAAAAGAGATACAATCAAATCTAAACTAGCAAAGCTAGAAATAAAAATATGCATAAATATGTGGTAAAAATATGTATGAGATAAAATATGTCCATATACTGAGTCTAGGGTTGTATTAATTGGCAAAAAATTTGAGTAGTATGTGATGATCAATATCATGATATAAACAATACTAAATTTGTGATATGGAGTATAAAATGATATAACTTGGTAAATAAGAATCCATGTAATGGATGCCCCCAATGGGTGAATGTATCAATGTTGAATCAATGTCTCTATGTATGTACCCCTAATGGGTGGATAGTAACATATCTAGATATGTGTAGAGGACCTAAATCTTGTAAGAATCTATGAACACTTAAAGAGAAAAAGTGAAGCATCTATGTATGATAAAACCAAACTACACTAACATAGATAACATATGTAGTACATGGAAAATATAAATAATGTAAACATGGAAATACATACAATCTAAAAAATTTTATTTCTTGAGCCATATTTGCATGTTTTTATGCTTTCTGAGTATAAGCTATGTAAAAAAATCATGAAAATGAAACTATATACAAGGACCAAGAAAACAAAATTGTATGCTAGTAATGTTTAAGTAAATATGAGTATGTACAAATGTAAATTAGTGTCTCTAGAGACCTAAGAGCACATCTAGAGGATGTGGATAGTATAATGGTAGATTTGGTAGGAGGTCATCCAATGTCAGATATTGAATTCACCCAAACTCAAATAAATCATCATCATTGTGATCACCATACCATGATGTTAGTAAAAGTATAGCCTTATCCTTAGTGATAGTATATAGTCTATACATTTGAATGTCATGCTACTCTATTGTGTAAGAAGCCTCTCATGAAATCCTATGGTAAAGCACATTGGACTATGTGGTATTTTTGTGAAACCTGTGGTTCTCATCTATGCCATCATGTAGAATGTAAATTATGTGTCCCTCCTTTGTGTCCCTGATGACTGAATGCCAAACATCTATTTTTTTATCAACTATGGTGTCTATGGTTTGTAACCATGAACTACCAAGTGTAACCTATATGTGAGTGCATGTACTCATGAAAAAAATAAATGTGTTGACCACCTTAGGGCCACATGTAACTGGTAGTGTGATATGTCCCAAGGAGTCCTGATAATGTATATCATGTTGTAGCTCACTTTCTTGATGTCTTATGTGTTGTAATAGTGCCAAGATGCAAGTATTAGGATTAG
Source organism: Torreya grandis (assembly GCA_037957365.1). NCBI lineage: Eukaryota > Viridiplantae > Streptophyta > Pinopsida > Cupressales > Taxaceae > Torreya > Torreya grandis. The sequence continues at coordinate 648,415 of JARHVA010007159.1, forward strand.
AATATTCATCTATAATAACATGGGGGATGCATTTATCTCTAACAAAAATATGCGTAGTCAATGGATCATTCTTTGAATGTTTTCATTAGTGAAGAGTCTATTATGATACATGTATTAGTGGAGGTGGAGGTTATGTAACATGGATAATGCTTCAAGCTTTTAGTTTTTTGGTTTATGCTATAATGCTGAGGATGTATCTATATCATGTCTAGTAATCCTATGAAAATGAAAAAATGGTCTATCATCCTACTATGACAATTTACTAACAGATCTATGGTGAACTCAAGGCAATGCCATCAATCCTCTATCAAGTAACATCAATAACATATGTTGTGGTCTATCATGTGTATTTCGTACTTGAATTTGAATAAATGGGTCAATATCCATAAATGTAATCATATGTGTAGACACTCAATTTTGGGCACTTCCATGCCTAAACTGGGATTTAGTTCAATTTCTAGCACACGGCATAATCTAAACCTATAAATCACTTGAATCACCCAAATTCATCCATGTAAGGGATTTAATGTTTAAAAACATGACAAGGCTTGATTATTTGGGGTATTACCCTATATATACCAATAACCTAGTTTGTTTTCAACACTAGTCAAATTATGACCTAGTAATTTGACATTCTTGGCTTTTGAGCTATTAATTCAAAACATTTAAAATAATTTTCAAAAGCCAAAAAACACTAATCAAGATTAATTACATTGAAAATCTTAATTAACTTGCCGAAACAAAAATTTTAAGTTGAATTAGTGAAATTAATATATCTAAAAAGAAATTTTAAGCCAAATATGAAGTCAAAGGTCAAAGGAGCTAATAAAGTGATTTAATAATCCCTAGATATTCAAAAAATGCAAGTCACAACCTCACAAATATCTAAAGTGAGTTGTCATGCCTCATAAATATCTAAAACTAAGGTGTCAAGACTTCATGAGTGCTTTGACCCAGCCCAAGGTTAGCCTAACTTAATCTAGGTTATTTTATACTCAACCAAAGTTAGAATTTAACTTAACCTCCCTAGGTTTAGAGTTATTTCTTAGAGCTATAAATACAAGTGCCCACACCATATGCCAACAATTGTTTATGTGTAAATTTATTCTATAGGGATGCTTTCAAGAAGCCATTGAGAGTAGTTTTATATCATTGCCCATTTAATGCCAAGATTCACACCAAGATAAAGCAATAGAAAATCAAAGCCACGAGTGACTAATGGAGAAGTGATATAACCATGGAGAAACATTGATAAGAGTCTCTAATGTCATAGACTGATCATGAACATACTTATGCCAACAAGTGGACATCAAATTTGACAAAGGAGGTAAATTACTTGTGTTATTTTTATCTCTATTTTGTGATATTGTTCATTATGTTATGCTCCCCCTAGTTCTTAGGCAAGAGTGTTTAGTTGTAGTTTATTGTTATGCATGGATTTTTTTTATCATTTTGACCAACAAGAAACTAATCAACATTTGTATTCTCTTTGGATTCTTAAGATACAATATATACTAAACATATAGTAGAATCTGCCTCTAACTACAAGTGAGTATCTTTGCCTATATCTATGAAACTATGAACTAGTGGTGATGCTTGTGTAGGTAAATGCATAAGTGTCTTCGAATCATATATGTACTCTTCAGGTCCTACTGTTGTGAATCTTAATCCACATAAATAATCATCAATGTCAACGGGTGTTGGATCATCTTCTATGGTGGCTTGAGAATATGGATCTAAGTTTTTGATGTATACTTCCTCTGAATTAACAAGTAATGATAGTTATGGTAGAAATTAATACATAATGAATGAAATATCCGAAGGCTAAAAGTGCACACAACATAAAATTTGGTCAATCACATTCACATATTTTATTCAATATAATTTAAGCATATATATAGTGTTGTCTCTCTTATAAATAAGGAGGTTGCTTCAACTACTAATCCCACAATAATCTCATCAACTCCTATATTTGTGAGTTGGTTGAATATCAATACTCAAATATTATGGCATTCTCCTAAAATATATGTTGTTACATAACAACATTATTTTAGCACATTGTAAATGTTAATTATTTCACTGTGAGAACTCTAAAATCCCAACATTCCATCCCTTATAGGTCACATGGGAAAAAGAATCACAAATATTAAATAATATATTACCCTCTCATAAGATGAACATGAGGATGTTGGGTTCACCTAAAAATGCATCAGATACAAGATTTGCAAAAATTACTTAGCAGAGGAAATTATTACAAAATACCTTTTTAACATGGGCTTCTTTGAAAAACATGCCTCTCAAGACTTATTTTAATCTTACAATTAAAAAATGTCTCTGACTCTCAAACGACTCTTACAATGACTTTGACACTTTTATTTTTTGACATAAAATAAAACATGTCAAAACTAAAAGACAACTCAAAAATATAAAAACACACTTAAATAAGATGACAATAAAACTTGACTCTAGACATAAAAATAAAACCATTATGACCAAACTGAATATAAATAATTTATATGACCTTTTCATGACATCCAATTAAATATTGTATTTACTAGACACGGACAAGCTTTAAATATATACCTAAACAAAGCTAATAACAAAGAATAACACAAAACTAAACAATCAAACTTAACACGTAAACAAAATTAAAACTAAAACAAACTTTAAATAAATAGAATAACAAACCATGTAAATAAATATAAAACTAAAAAACTAAAACAAAACACTATAAATCTATATAAAGTTAATTTCATACGCATGCCTTAGCTGTCCTGTAAAGATAAAATCTCATTAAAGAATGATATGTCATTGAATATTGTATTGACGAATGTGGAGAGATATTATTGAGGATGGTAGTGATGGGACATCATGGCCAAGTCCAGGCAGGATTGTGGTCACCGAGATTGAGGTTCACCATTGAGAATCAAACCCTCAAATATTGTGCATTGAGGTCGCCAAGATGTACACAGAAGCTGCTCTTGTTAGGATAATTATAGTGGCGAGATGGGAGATTTTGATAGAAGACAACCTTTGATGCAAAATAAATATTTAATGCAATCTGAGATGAATCTATATTATGAACAGTAATCTCAAACCATTTAAGTGGGATGTAACATCAATAATGCAATTCTGAGTTTGTAGACCATGAGATCGATTGCATTCTGGTATAGTGGGTTGCCATTGGGTGAGAGAGAAAGCCATTAGAAATTATATCATACCAAATCCGTAGTTGTATAGATCATAAACAATGTTGAAAAATCTAATGTCGATGCATGAAGTGCCTTTTCCAATGAATATACATAGAGCAATGGTGATGGGAGTTTGTAAAATCTAAATTGTTTGAGATATTTTCCACTGTAGTCATCGAGGAGGATGAAGAGAAAGAAATGCCATTGAATGCCGAGAAGAAGTTGCATGGAAAGCAGATTACAGTTTGCAAGTAAATAAAGACAAGTAGCTCTTGGAAAAATTCTGTGTCTATTCTTTATAGCTTTGACAAACCCTATTAGAATATCATTTACTTCATAGCATATGCGGCCCTATAACACTATCAATCTAGCAAACTTATCATCTTTATAAAACTTCCAAAAATATGCCTCAAGTGTCCTCCTCTTGTCTTAGACGATGATATGGAACACATACAAATACCAAATAATATATGCAAGCTTATTTCATCAAAACTGAAACTATATGACCTGCTTTTACGAGTAACGTGTATATCCAAATCCAAAAATTTGTAAAATAAATAGCTCATAGGAAAACAATACACAAAGATAACAAAAATTAGAACTTAATATAATTTTTTATTTTTATTTTGTTTTATGATTTGTTGAATGCACATAGAGAATAAGATGGAGTGTTCAAACTACGAATAGGATGAACAGAGTGGAAAGGAGAGAGGAATAATGGAGGTGGATGGTAGAGCCAACAAATGTGCATGTGGTCTTCACTATAATTTGTGGATAATGTACAAGCAGGAATGAATAAATAAATGAAAAGTAGTTGCATGTGGTCAGTACAATAATGCAACTCAAAAATTCATTTTGATGTAAAATCACAAATGAATGTAACATGCAAAGAGGTCCAGAAGTCCCTGCTCTGATACCACTAATAGAAATTAATCCACAATGAATGAAAGAATCAAAAGCTCAAAGTGAACACAACGCACAATTTGGTCAATCACATTCACATATTTTATTCAATATAATTTAAGCATACATATAGTGTTGGTCTCTTTTATAAACAAGGAGGTTGCTTCAACTACCAATCACACAATAATCTCACAAACTCCTATATTTGTGAGTTGGTTGAATAAAAATACTAAAAAATTATGAAAATCTCCTAAAATATATGTTGTTACATAACAACATTACTTTAACACACCATAAATACTAAATATTTAATAGTGGGAACTCTAAATTTCCAACAAGTTATGCTTTGAGAATCCCATCATATACCATGGGTTGGGATAACTATTTTGCACGAGTGTTCTTCGACTTCATGGGTGAAGGTAAATGTGTTGTAACAGGTGTAAGAATAGTGGTTCTAGATTCCCCGAGCTCATATGTATGCATCTACTCTATCAAAATCTTATGAGGTGGGGACTCTATTAGAACATGAGGTGTCTCATCTAAAGATGTACTTAAGGTGGTAGGCTCTGTGACTCTGTAATAACTCAATGGTTGGTTATCAGCTAGGCAAGTGTGTAAATATTTATCATGTAAAAACTTGACACATCTATGCAAGGTAGATGGTACAGCCTCCATGGCATGAATCTAATGTGTCCTAAGTAATAAATTGTAATGTAAATGATTAGGCATCACCTAAAATTGTGTGGATAGGTTTTTTTGCCCAACTATGACATTTAATGTAATATTACCCGATACCCATCGAGGAATGTCATCAAAACCTCTAATGTTATTATATGTATTTTGAATAGATGGTATGTCAACCCTCATAATCTGTAAGAATGTGAGGTGTCATGTGTTAAGTCCTGAACCACTATCAATTAAAACTCATTTAAGAGTGATGGTTTTGATTTGTGCTTGAATGAAGAGTGGGAGATTGTGATCAATAAATTTATATTAGGGAAAATCCTCATTGGCAAAAAAAATAACATCCTCAATGCCCTTGATAGTGTTCATGACAGATGCAAAATAAGTTGGGTTTGTATAAAGAGTCAAAGATGTATGATTGAGTGTTTGAAAAATAATATCTTTGAAAATGATTGCCTTTTGAAGTAATTATATTATAGAAATCTTGGCTAGTGTGTTTCTCAATTGATCTATAGAAATCTTGGCAAGTGTGTTTCTCAATTGATCCATGATATCATATGCTCTGTGTTGATCCCTAGATCCCATTGTATTATTTTAGGGATGAGGAGGGATTGTCAGATTATGTTGTTCCTGTATAGGTAAGGAGGCACTTGATTCCATCTAGTAATAGCTCAAACCATAGGATCTACTATTTTCCAAGGGTGATTAGTAGAGGAGGGATGTGAGTGAAGGTAATCAATGGGTCTAAGTGGAGGAAGAATAAAAAGAGTCATCTAAACTCTCTTTCATTGAGTAGTGATCAGAGGTAAATCAAAATGGGCCATGCATTAATGCTTTTAATAGAAGGGGGGCTGAAGACGAGGTGGACCAATGTGTGAAATAAATCAAGTTTTTAAATTCATCCATGAGAGGAGTGACGTACATGTACAACATTATACAAATGGTAGGTAATAGGCATGCAAGACAAACCACAAGAATTGGTACCAAAAAGTAGAAGATGGCTTCTATCATGATAATCGTGATGAAAAAGTAAAAACCTAAACTGAGTAGATGCTAGAAATAAGAAGGGAAATCTTAAAAGTACACTAAGGTTTTAATAAATATGTTTAAAGTAAGTTAGGTTTTCCAAATGATTTAAATTTTAAGGAATTTATGGAATGTAAACCCTAGGTTGTTAAAGGGTTATATCAATAAATCAGGGGAGAAATATGTAATAAATATAGCCACTTATTTGTACAACAATTGACCTAATTGATTATTCTAAAAATATTAATGAATCACACAATTATATACTTAGATGTAAACTAACTGAGATAGATGAACATGAGGATATAAACTAGTGCAAAAGTTGACCAAGTGTCACAAATTGGAAACAAGTCTCAAAACTTCTCCTAGACAGTAGCACAGTTCCTTGGACAGTAATGCATTGTGCTAGCATCCTCTTTGTTGTGTTATTGTCCTCTTGTAAAAAACTATTTGAACTTATATAAATCACCTTGCCCAAGTCTAAGACACATGTTATTATGTGAACAAACCCTACTCTACTATTTATGACCTATTTTTGATTGATTTAGGATCAAACCCTAGACTTCCATGTTATTAAGGTATTTGAGTGGCATAAGTATCAAACATGTGATGTTATCAATGTAGTATGGATGTCCTCAACACCCTATTATGTTGATACTTGCCTACATACCAATACCTTGAGAGGGGATCAATATCGATGTAGTTTTCCCAATCTAAGTGCTAGTGTAAATACAAGTGAATGCTTAGTATGAATTTTAGTTTGAGTGGCTTAAGTGAGAATTGAGATTGAAAATCTGATTAAACTAAGCTTAGGACTACTATATATGGTTATATGCATAACTAAGGAAGAATAGGGATCAACAAACTTAATTTTCACATCTTGTTTCTTAGCTTTATTTGTATGTATTTAGATCTAATTTCCATCTAGTGGGTAAAGGGATAAAAGTGGTGTATATCTACTAATCTAGTTCATATTCAGATGTGACTTGAGCTTAGATCAACCATAAGGTGCCTTGATAACTATAAATATATCCATTGGGGTTGGAAAGAGATAAGGGAAACTAACGTGGTCCCTTTGTCACTTGCATAGTACGCTAATGTCCAAATGGGCATAATAGTGTCCAAGTGGCAAAACCTAGGGCAATAAGGGCCTAGATGCCTAGGGTAAGGTTTGGGACTACTTTACAAATTTATAGGGATCACTTATACCTACATAAGAGCTAGATAAGGATATAAAGAGGCCCTAAAATAGGTCTATGGCTAAGATATGGGTAGGGTGGTCTAAAGTAACACTCATTACACTCAAGTGACATTTTATATGACTACAGTTTGCTCTATAATAAATCTCAAATTATTTTACCATAAAGGCCTCCCAATAAAAGGGAGGTGGGTCCTTATTTAATAGACCTAGTACCAAGCGAGATCAATATTTTAAAAACCATTGACAAATAAATACATGGATTATCAGACATACTTTCATCCTAAATATATTACATCATAGTACACATATGGACACCCTTGAGATAGTTAGTAATCTCACACATGTTATGATTGAACATGGGATGAATATATTATGGATTTATACGTAAGGTATAATTTGTGGCACTTTTAGTAGTGGCTCTCATCTTATTGGTTCTTCATGTGCTGGCATTGCTATCAGATATCCAAAAATTCCCATATATCATTACATATCATGTGGGATGAAGTGTACTAGACAACATATTCAAGTTAGACATATATTAGTTACCTATACAAATCTAATAGGCACACCTAAATATATTAGACACACATTTATACAAGACACTATTACAGAATAATATATTCATCTATAATTTCTTCGACACCTCTAAACATTGGTACATAATTGAAAATCCATCTATAGTTTCTTCAACACCTCAAGACACTAGCATAACAGAGTATATTCCATCTATATTTAATTCAGCACCTCAAGTCCGTGCATAACCAAATACAAGGGATTATTTTATTCATCATATGTATTCACACAAGGTTTTTTTATAGTTAATTTACACGTATGTAAAGAATATTAAGTTTATCTTTTAATATATGTTTACTTAATTGATTAATATTTGAATTATTTCATTTGTTGCTTGTATAGATGATAAATAATATTTTAAGTACCCCACCTACTTTGGATTATGTTGTTAAAGCTATGATTAGCACCGTATTACCCTACACTCAAGATGGGAAAGTAAATTGTCAAGTTGCTATATTGTTTAGATATTTTGTATACACCATAGTTTTAGTGTGACTACTTGTTTGGCCTTTCCCTCCTCTTGTAATAGATAAGGACATATGAAGAGAGAGGGGGGGAAAGAGAGAGAACATTGCATTATCTCTCTCTCCATCTCCCTCTCTCTTTCTCTCCTTCACTCTCATTATTATTATTATTTTTATCTCTTTATATCCCTATCTTTCTCTCTCTTTATGTATAGAATGAATAATTTTAATCTATATTAAATAGGTTATGCAATTTTTCTATTTCATTATTTGTTTGTATAAATGCTAAAAAACACTATTATTACCTAGTTTAGACTACAACAATTTGATGACAACACTACAATTATCATTACAATTACTTTATATTGTCCATCTCTCATTATGTAAAATGAATAATTTAGATTAATATTAAAATAAGTTTATTTTTTAACTGATTCATAATTGACCTCTTTCATTTGTTGGTTTTACAAATGATGAGAGTTGTTATGGGTACCCCACATGGATCACAATGACCTATGATTGGTGTTATAATCATGTCCTAAGATTCAGTATCTCCTCAACACCACCTGATTCAGAGAGAAACAATGGAGAGAACACATAGTAAATTGTCTTTTTTAACTTTAAAAAAAATATACTCTATGTCATATTTATATTTGTATGCACATGGATATTGACTTATATATATTTTCCATAGGATTATTTATCATTGATATGTTCAAGGTCATGCAGACCTAGGGAACCCTTATAGGTGGCATATAGTGAGTCCAAAATCACCTTGTTGAGAATTTTTGTTCTTGGAGACTCTATCATTTTCCATATATAATTTTAATGTATTAAGTTTTCTAATTTTTATGTTGTGTAGGCACCATAGTTTTTTGAGGTTGTGTCATAGTCAACTGATTTTTCACAGGCTGAAAGGAGGGTTTATCCCTATAATGAGACTTGAAACACCCCAAGTTCTATATCTTTGGTGATGAGTCACAATTTATTTTGAGGCAACGAGCAACAATAAGTATAGTTGTTGTGATAGGGGTAGTTATAGGTACAATTTATTTTGTATGCTGATATGGCCCACTTTGTATGCCTATATGACTATATATATATATATATGTATATATATATATATATATATATATATATATATATATATATACATACATATATATACATATATGTATACATATATGTATACATATCTATATGTATATATATATATATACATATATATATATATATATATATATATATATATATATATATATATATATATATATATATATATATATATATGGTCTTGATTTTATCCCAATATGTCCCACTTTTTATGTCATTATGGCATAATTTGGATAGACATACATACTATTTGACATATCTATGTGAGTCATACATTGTCATAAGTTGTGTATATAGATTTACTTCTTATATGTCATTACTATTTTTTGTTTTCATTTTTATGTACATTAGTGTTATTGAAAATATTTATAAATGAATAATTTTTCAAACCTGGTTGTGTCAATGAACATTTAATGAATGTTTGTCTTTCATGATTGTTGTTTGGAAACTATGTCTAGAAAAAGAGTATTATTATAAAATACTTTGATTAACTCAAGAAGTTTTTTTTTATGGTTATTGTGACATGTATCTTTAAAAACAAATAATTTTAGAATGTGATTTAAAACCATATATAGAAATCACAATAAAAAATTAGGAAATTAAGATCAAATGTAGGGAATTAAGATCATAATTTAGGAAATTAAGTTCAAAATGCATTTATTTGAAGAAAACACCATTCCACATTTTATAAATTTAAAATTAATTTTTTTGGGGATAAAATATATATCTAAGCATTTTGAAAAACTAAAATTGTCATTTTCATTTTAATATTGAAAAACGTAAATCATATGATTACAATGCATTGCTTTGATTGCAAGATGGAGGAGTTAGTAAGAATGATTATGGGGATTAAATATATATCCAATAACCTAAAAAAATTATAAAATTAATTTTTTAAAAATTTTTATCAAACATATATTTTATGGATGTACCATGTTATTTTATTTCAGAGGCAAAGGAGTTAACAAATTAAAGACCAAGCACTTATTATGGCAATATAATTTTAAACCATCATTTAAATGTAATATACAAGAAAAAAATGAGTTGGGATAATGATAATAATTTTTTTAAGAATAAAATTAGTTTTGGAGTGAAATAAATATAGTGATTATTGTGTCCTCTCAAACATAAGGTGATTAGTTATAGATTTTCAGATTGTGGAATGAATAATGATACTAATGGAACACGAAAAAAGACTAGATAAATTACACTTATGACAATTTAGATAAATTAAACATATGATAATGTTATGCAGGTGAATTATATAGAAGAAATTTAGGATAATAATAAACTCTTTATAATGTTGGTATGGCTTAGAAAGCTTCAATTGTTGATAACATTTCATAAACCTTGTTTATGGTGTATAATTTTTTGAGTGTGTGAGGATCATATCGATGAAAACAATAATGAGGGGAGAATATAATCAAAACCTTACTCAATTAATTAAGGACACACAAAAAATAACTCATAATGGAGAAAAAAAAACATTGTATTTATTGAATAATCATACTTTATTATAGAAATTCAATATATCACACACACCTTTCCCCTATTGACTATGAAGAAGAAATTATAGTCAGTCTCATGAGTGGATTTTATTAACATACATTAATATTTTATGAATTAGGATATTTATTTACCTCTCTCTGTATTAGCTAAAATCATTTTTCATGAGCATGCTCTCCTACATTGGGACTCTCTCCCAAACCTACTTATTTATCTTTCTAGCTAACATGGGCATGCATTGCATGAGAACCATGAGAGGTAGATATGAACCATTAGATCCTACATTTACATGGATATGTCCTCTTAGCATCCTAAAAAGTATTCTATACCACTCAAGATGAGGGATAAAAGGAGACATGTTTTCTCTCACAGCCAAATCTCACTTTAGGGATAAAAAGTTGGTTAAAAGAACATGTATGTGTTGAATCACTCACCAATTGAATGAAACATATTTGTATAAACATATATATGGGTCTATAAATATAGGATTTTCCTTCTTCCACCCTCCATTGATATTTATATTCAAATCTTGCATGTGATCAGATGCATCCCTTGAGAGGATCTTCTCAATATTAAGAGGAAAAAGAGAACAAAATTTGTGCAAGCATTATAAGAGTATTGTGATGGGTATAAAATAACCATAAACTCATATGTTTTCATCGGTAAGTACTTTGAGCATCCAAAAAATGATTATCTCCCACTCTAGATGAAGGAGAAATGGTGTTAGGTTTTCTCTCGTAGCCAAATCATGCTTTAGGGACCAAAATTTTGTTAGTAGAACACATATCTCTAAACTCACTAGCCCAATAAATAAACCTTATTTTTAGAGGTGTTCATATTGGTGTATAAACACTAGAATTTAATTAATTATCCCTTTTCCAATCCCCAAATTTTAAACTTTCATGCAACCAGATACATCCATGAAGATAATATTCACATTATTAAGAGGGAAAATGGATAAAACTTTGTGCAACCACTGTAGGCAAATTGTGAGGGGTAGAAATATACCTTTAGCTCCTAAAGTTTCATAGGCAAGTAATTTAGTAATCCCTTATAAGAATATTTTCCACTTAGGATGAGGTAGAAAGGATGAAATTTTTTCTCTTGTAGGCAAATCTTGATTTAGGGACCAAAACTAGGTCAGTAGAATGTGTATGTGTTGAATCACTTGCCCAATCAATGAATCGTATTCATGAAAACGTCCATTTAGGAGTATCAACATAGGAATAGACTTCATCCATCCTTTTTATATCCCTATATTTCAAACTTAAATGTGACTGGATACATCCCTAGATAGAATCTTCACGTCCTTAAGGGGGAAAATGGAATGAAATTTTTGCATCTACTGCTAGTAAATTGTGAGGGATAGAGACAAACCATTAACTCCTACAATTTCATAAGAAATTACTATGAGAAACCTATATATGATTATATACCACATGATACAATGGATAAATGGAAGCACATTTTATCTCACATCCAAATCTCACTTTAGGTACCAAAAATTGGTTGATAGAATGTGCAAGTGTTAAGTCGCTCACCCAATTGATGAATCATTCATAGACACATCTATATGGGAATATAAAAATATTAATAGCCTTTCTATTCCCTCCATTGGGACCTATAATTGAGAATTTCACATGGTTATATGTATCCCTTAAGATAATATTCATGTTATTAAGAGGAAAAACAAAATGAACTTTACATAGGCATTGCAAGAGAAACATGATGGGTAGAGACAAACTATCAAATCATATAATTGAATAGATGAGTCCTTTGAGAAACAATAAAGGATTATGTGCCACTCAAGATGAGGGAGAAATAGAAGAAACTTTTATCTCATATCCAAATCTTGCTTTAGGGACCAAAATTTGGTCAGTAGAATGTGTATCTCTTGACTTGTTATCCCAATTAATGAACCATCTTCATGAATGCATCTAGATGGGCATATGAATTATAGAACGGTTTTTTTATACCCTATATCAGGACCCAGAGTGGAAAATTACACATGGTTGAATGCATCCCTAAAGATAATATTCATGTTATTAAGGGTAAAAAGTATAAAACAAACTTTGCATAGCTATAGTAGGTGAATCCTTACTGGTGGAGATGAGACATTAACTCTTACATCTTTAAGAGTGAATCCTATAAGACCCCGTATAACATTATTTGCTACTAAGGATGAGGAATAATTAGGTCACATTCTCCCTCATTGACAAATATCACTTTAGGGTCAAAAGGTTTGTTATTAGAACACATATGTGTTGAATCATTAGCCCAATCGATTAACCTTATTTGAAGACACATCTAGAAGGTCATATAAAATATAGAATGGCCATTTCCCACCCTCTATCAGGTGTTAGAGTTTAAAATTTATGGTTAGATGAATGCATCCATGAAGAGATTATTCATGTTTTGAGGGGAAAAATGGAATGACCTTTATGTAGGATAATCATGAGGGGTAGAGATGAACCATCAACTTCTAAAGTTGCATGCAAAATGCTATCCCATTTTCTCTACTTGGGATGAGGTATAAATGGTGGCATATTTTATACTACATCCAAATATTGCTTTAGGGACCAAACATTGGCTATTAGAATGTGTATGTGTTGAATCATTATCCCAATCGATGAACCGTTTTCATGAATGCATTGAAATGAGTATATAAAAACTAGAATGGAATTTAGTCACACTCTATTAGTCCCTAGAGTCTAAAGTTGTAGGTGATCAGAGGCATCTTTGATGAGAACCTTCACATTATTAAGGGGAAAAATAGAATAAAATTTATGTAAGTGTTGTAGGTGAACTATGAGGGGTATTAACAAACCATCATATCTTATATTTGAACATGCAATTCCTTTGAGAACCCCCCAGAGGATTATTTACCACTTAGAAAGAAAGAGAAATGGTGGAACATTTTATCTCATAGTAAAATGTCACTTTAGGGACCAAAATTTGGTTATTAGAACACATACATGTTTAAATTCTAGCCCAATTGATGAAACATCTTAGCAGATGCATTAAAATGGGTATATAAACATAATAAGGGATTCATTCATCCTCTATCAAGTCCCAGAGTCAAAAATTGCTTGCGATTAGATGCATCCCTTAAGAGGATATTTATATTTTAAAGGGGAAACAAAATAAATTTTGTACATCCATTGTAGATAAACTATGAGGGGTAGGGATGAACCATCAGCTCTTAAAGTTACATGGGATAGTCCTCTAAGAACCTTCTATATGATTCTATTCCACTCGAGTTAATGAATAAATGGTAATATGTTTTCTCTCACAATAAAACATATCTTTAGGGACCAAAATTTAGTTAGTATAATGGACATCTCTTGACTCAGTCACCCAATCGATGAACCATATTTATAGAAAAATTCAAATGGGAATATAAACACATTAGTGGCATTCATTTTCCCTTCATCATCCCCAATATTGAAACTTACATGTGACCAGACACATCCTCAAAGAGAATTTTATCATTCTTAAGGGGAAAAATGGAATGAACTTTATGCAAACATTGCAGGTAAATTGAGAAGGGTTATAGAAAGTTTTAACTCTTAAAATTTCATGGGGAAATACTATGGGGACCCTCTGGAGGATTATCTTCCACTTAGGGTGAGGGAGAAATGACATCATAATTTTTATCATAGACTATTTTTATCAAATTTAAGGAAACCTAGAAATATTAGAATAGCCTAAATGACAAACTACTATGTAAAATTAATAATTATAATACTTTTAGTATCAATCATTCATTGATTTTAAACTTGATAAAAATGAAAACTTAATAAATAACAAAATTTTAATATAAAATGTAAGACTTAGATAGAAAATAGTGTTCCAGGAGGAATCAAAAGTTGAAACTACCAGTGGCTAGACCTGGTGATTATTAAATTGAATCTATAGCTGAAATTATCCTTTGAAAATAGTGCCCTAAGATGGACATGAGTAGGGGGCACGCTTTTATTATGTGAGGTTGGTATTGTCTAATAAATAGTGAAGATATAGGATTTATGGGTTTCGTTTGCCTTTGTCCATACACTTTGTGTTTGGTGTAGAGATTTTGATCAGCTACAATGACCATTATATGACTATTTTTACTTTAAAAACATAGATCCTTGACATGTGAAGATTAATGAAAAATATAATATCCCTCTTGGGATAATTAGAACAATTTTTGATTTTTTTTGAATAAACGTACAAAATGGTGAAAACCATATAATTGACACAATAGAAGTATGCATAAAAGAGGAAAACCAACTCTAATATTCATTTAATAACTAAATAAACACATGGATAACCACTAAGAATAGAAATATCATATAAATATTATAATACATTTACTTACATATAGACTCCTTTGAAGCACAAATGTATTTTTTGAATAAAACTAACACAAGCCATCTAGGGAGGATCTTGTAATAATGAAACCAACAAAACATAGAGGTTTTTTGTCCTCAACGATTTATTCAATCAAAGGGTTTTCATCCTTAGTTTAGGCTTAATTTGAATCAGGTTTAAACTTACAACTGGGGGAGTTATAATCTTCAACATGATTGACTAAGGGAAAGAGCTCTTAATTTATAGAATTTACAAATAAAGAAGGAAAGAGAGAAGAAATATGAGGAGAGAAAGATAATTGTGCCCCATATCCATGTGGGCATAAATAGATCTAATTTTTCATGCTTGACCCATGTGAAATGGTCAAATTGGATGACATATTCATGATGCCTCTTGACTTCCTCCATGTGCTTCTTAAGAGAGTGGAAATCTCTTTTCAAATTTGTCCCCCACTTCAATCAAGGATAGTGACTTGATGCCTCACTATCCCATGTGCTCACACATAAAATTTTGACTCATTTAAAAGGACTTCATATGCCAAATCAAGATTCCCTCCAAGGGTGGTACCCTAACTATTCACCCCTTATTTTCATCCCAAAAAGGAAGACATGTGACTCACCAAAAGATAAGAAAGCTTGTCCGCTAATGAAGTACTATGCATCACTCTTTCACATACATTAGATTCCATGGGAGTTCCTTTATGGGCCACATCACATCATCCACAAGCCACCTCATCTACTACATCATTAACCACATCACCTACCACATCACCATGAATAGTGATAGTGAATAGTGACTTGACCTCAATTATTCTTTGATATCACCTGACTTAGTCTATGAGAATAAAATAGGATAAAATTATTATATAATTATCTCATTAGAAAAAAGATATATTACAGTCCTCCCTCCCTATAATTATTTGTCCCCAAGCAATTACAAATCTAGATGCTGTAGAATTTGCTCACTCTCCCAAGTAGCATCTTGAATTAGTAAATCCTTTCATTTCAGTAATTACTCCCTGATAGTACTTCCTATTAGAATATGCTCTCTAGAGTCAATTATATCCTCTAGAATAAGAATGAGTTTTCCTTCCTCATCTAATGGTGGCAACTCAGAAGAAGGAATCACATTATTTCCAAGCACCTTCTTAAGGCATGATATGTGGAAGACATTATGCACCTTGTTACTCATTGATAAATCCAACTCATAAGATACTTCTCCAATCCTTTTGTAAATCTTGAATGGGCCATAAAAACATGGATTCAACTTCTCTGACCCAATCTTCTTGAGAGTGGACTACCTATAGGGCTGCAACTTAAAATAAAATATGTTACCAACCTCAAATGTATGCTTAATGTGGTGTTGATTTGCATATAACTTCTACCTATTTTGTGGTTTCTATAAATTTTCCTTAAGGATTTCATTATATTTTGACTATGTTGTAATAAATCCTTGGATTTAGGCACTCTACTATCTTCTTATATTAAGTCAATGAAGTTAGGGGCTTCATATCCATATAGAGCCATAAATGGTGACATCTTAATTAACATGTGATAGGTAGAGTTATATAAATACTCTCCTAGATGCAACCATTTCACCCATCCTTTTTTCTACCCTAAAATGTAATTTTAGAGATATCCTTCCACCCATTTATTTACAATCTCAATCTACCCATTTGTCTATGGGTGATAGTTGGTATTAGGAGTGAGCTCAATCCCACTCAATCTAAAAATTTATTTCCAAAATAAGCTTAGGAACTTGTTGTCCCTATGATTGACTATGTTCTTGGGCATCCCATGCAACCTAAAGACCTCTCTAAAAAATAAATCTACTACTTGTACTATTGAAAATGTTGCTAAAGTGACAAATAAATGAGAAAATTTGGTTAATCTATCCACCACAACATAGATGAAATCCTTACCTTGCACCTTAGGTAACCCTGTGATGAATTCCACTGAGATAATTTCCCATTTTTGACTAGGAATGGGAAGGGGCTACAACAAACCTATAGGATAAGTATGCTCATTCTTATTTGGCTGACAAGTGAAACATTCTTGAACATACTTAAGGACTTCATTCTTAAGTCATTTTCATGTAAATCTCTCTTGATTCTACCTGCATGTCTTGAAGAAACCCAAGTGACCAGCCATAGGTGCATCATGAAAAAATCTTATAACCTTCATCTAAAACTCTAGACTAGGTACCAAATAAATCCTATCTTTGTAAATAATAAGCTCTTTAACCGTGGTGTACATATCATCATGTATAGTACCCTCAATGATACTATTATCCCAAAAGTTATTAACATATTTTGTTGAAATATTCTCTCTCCAATCTATTGTAATTTCCACCTAGGAACATAAATGTGGTCTCCTAGACAAAGCATCTGCCACAATGTTTCTCTTCCTTTTGACATATACAATGTAAAATTCATAATTTTAGAGCTTACTCATCCATTTCTATTGTCTATCATTTATATCCTTTTGATCTAATAAATAATTGAGGCTATTGTGGTCAGTTTTGATAATGAACTTACCTCCCACCAGACATGATTCTAACTTGGCCAAGGCATGCATAATGGCCAACATATCCTTATCATAGATAGAGTATCTCCTCTCAACATCACTTAATTTTTGATCTAAAATGAAATAGGATTCTTGTCTTGCATCAAGACAACACCTACTCCCTCTCCAAAAGCATCACTCTTAAGTTCAAAAGGCTTGGAAAAATTAGGAATAACTAAGACTGGGCATAAACTCATAATCTACTTAAATTTATCAAAGTATTATTGTGATGTATTAGACTAGAGAAATTCCTCCTTTTTGGTCAAATCAATAAGTGGGCCAGCCACCTATGAAAACCCATTATTAAATCTCATGTAAAAACCACATAGACCAAAAAATACCCTAAGCTATGGGAGATTAGTGGGTAGAGGCCAATCTAAAATTGCTTTGATATTTTCTAGATCCATTCTAACATGTTTGGAGTTGATTATGTGACCAAGGTAAAGAAGCTCTATCATACCAAATTCACATTTTAACTCCTTGGCATATAAATACTCTCTCTCAAAGATGCTTATAACTTCATTTAAATGTCTCATGTTCTTTTCCCATGTTTTGTTATCTATCAAAATATCATCAAAGAAAATCAAAATAAAATTATAGAGTTATCTATTAAATACCCTATTCATGCAAGACTAAAAAGTGGTAGGAGCATTGATTAGACCAAATGGCATGACCAAGAACTCATAGTGTCCAAAATGACACTTGAAATTAGTCTTCTCCACATCCTCCTCACGAACTCATATATGATGATAGCTTGATCTCAAATCAATCTTAGAGAAGTATCATGAACCATGTAGCTCATCTATGAGCTCATCTATCTATAGAATGGGATACATATTTTTTTATTTTATTCTTATTTAGAGACCTATAGTCTATGCACATATGCTTATTCACATCATTTCTATTCACCAACACTACTAAATATGAGAAGGGGATCTTACTAGGCCTGATGTGTTCCATGTCAATCAACTCCTTTATGGAATTCTCTATCTCATGTTTTTACCTCTTTGAATGCCTATAGAGAGTGGTTATAAAATTTTTGACACCTTTCTCTAGCTCAATGACATCTTTAATGCCTCAATCAGAAGGCTTCCCAGGAGGTATGCTACTAAAAAATGTAATGTGGTTGGACAATAAAGTATATACATCTGGAGGGTAATTCTTCCTTTGTTACTCTATAATGGTTGGCATAATGAGGCTTTCCACTACCCACTCTACCTAATCATGTCTAATAAGTATCTCCATTCTTTTGAAAGAGACTATTTATGGTCCACCATTTGACATGCCTCTAAGCACAACCTTCTTACCATTTACTTCAAATTTTATCTCCACAGTCTATAAGTTCATATATAACTCTTTAATAGACCATAAACACTACATACCAATGAATGCATCTATGTTTCCTATGCTTACCACATAAAAATCATCTCTAATCTCATAATTTCCTAGCTAAATGCCAAAGTTAGGAATCTTCTTAGTGCATGTCAGGGTGAATCCATCTACTACCATCACCTTGAAACCATCAAGATATTCTATTTTAAATCCCATTTTGGATACAACTCCTTCATCAATGAAATTGTGTGTAACACTTGTGTCAATATGAGTAACTATTCATTCTCCACATAATAATCCCTAAACTCTAAAAGAAACAATTCTTTGAAATATAGAGATTTGGGTAAGTGTGCCCCACTTTATCTCTCCTTCTCATATTTTTTTGAATATCTTTCTTTCTCTTGATCTTCCAAATTAGATTGTGAATCTAATTTTTAGTAGCAGATTCATCCACTGAATAGTACTCCATTTGATTGACTTTGGCCATAGGTGCACACTTATGATTTGGTCCCCATGTATCCCTACAAGTGAAGAATAATTTATTTATCCAAATATCATTAACTTGGTCTACAACCAACCTCATGGGATCCTTCTTAACCTAATTTGAATCTTTTGGGAAGTGCTTCTTGACCTTGTCTTTATATTAGATTCCTTTTGATTGATATTTGCTTCCATTAATAGAGGATTCCATGTCTCTTTCCTTTTTAATTACTTCTTATAATTTGGGTGAACTAAGATCCTTAATACAACCTCTTAAGGGGTTTAATATCCCATCAAAAAAATCATAAGCAATCTCCTCTCTGAAATCTTGATCACCAACACTAATAATCTTTAAAAATCGGTAATGTAAGTGTCTATTGAACTCCATTATTTTAGTTGTGCCAACTCCTTAAAGTGAAATTCAAGATATTTATTATCAAACCTATCGATAAAAAATTATATGAATTCATCATAAGAGTTGATTTGGTTATGGCCCAAGGTAACCAATCCATGGTACCACCATTCATGTGCACAACCATCCTAATGGAGAGTTACATATTTAGCTGTATCATTTTCAGCCATATAATTAAGCTAAAAAATAAGACTCGAGATTTTTCACCCAAGATATAATGGTAATATTCTTGGAAACATAAAAATCTAAAATATATAACTTACGCACCTTTATTTTCAACTCATTTTTTGTGGTATTCCACCCCCACCTCTATGGGATCTATGCCTTTGTCTTAATTCTAAATAGTTATTAAATGACATTTTAGACTGGAAACCTACCTCAAATGATTTCCACTCACTCCAAACTTGATCATACATTTATGAATCATTTGGATCATCATTCCCTTATGATGTGTTACCCATCAGAATGAAGTTAGGCATGGAGGGCCTAGGGTTGATTGATCCATTGATGGTCCATATATGAACAACTCTATTATTGACTATATGGGATTCTTATGCCTCATTGTGACCATTGTCCCTTATATTCCTATTAATACCCATGAGTTGAGCCATCTACTAATCCATATATTAATATATCTATTGAGCTAACTGTTAATTAGATTGAGATATTTGATACATCAAATTCTCTAGATTGGATGGGTCTCCTCTTTTGTCTCCTATTACAAATGGGTATCTGCTAGTTCTTTCATGTCTTTCTCCCATTGAATCGGCAAGTGTTTCTTCTAGTTGTAATTTTATTTCCTCTCTTTTATATTATTTAAATTTTATATCACTTGGAAACATCAAACAACACAAATACCTATAGGCTATCAAGATCACCAGATTTGATACCACTATAATATCCCTCTTGGGACACTTAGAACAATTTTTGAATTTTTTATGAATAAACTTACAAAATGGTGCAAACCACAATTAACATAATAGAAGTATGCAAAAAAGAGGAACACCACCTCTAATATTAATTTACTATCTAAATAAAGATATAGATAACCATTAGGAATACAAATATCATAGAAATATTATAATAATTTTTCTTACATATAGACTCCTTTGAAGCAAAATATAATTTCTAAATGAAATTACCATAAGCCAGCTAGGGAGGATATTACACCATTAAAACTAATAAAATTTAGAGGATTTTCATCCTCAAATATTTCTTCACTCCCAAGGTGTTTTATCTTTAGGAGAGGCTTAAGCTGAACTAGGTTCAAACTGATAAATGGGGGGGTTATAATCTTCAACATGATTGACTAATAGGAAGAGCTCTTAATTTATAAAATTTACAAATGAAGGACAAAGAGAAGAAACATGATGAGAGAGAAAAAATTATGACCCATATCTATGTGGGCCAAAATAGGTCCAAGTTGGCATGTTTGACTCATGTTCAATGGTCAAAATTAGATTGTATCTTCATGATGCCTCTTGACTTCTTCCATGTGCTTCCAAAAATAGTGGGAATCTATTTTCAAATTTGTCCCCCACTTCAATCAAGAATAGTGACTTGATGTCCCACTATCCCATGTGCTCACACATCACCTTTTGATTCATTCAAAAGGACTTCACATGCCAAATCAAGATTCCATCCAAGGGTGGTACCACAACTATTCGCCCCTTGTCTTCATCCCAAAAAAAAAGACATGTGACTCACCAAAATACAAGAAAGCTTATCACTTAATTAATTACTATGCCCCACTCATTGACATGCATTAGATTCCATGAGTGATCTTGTAAGGCCATGCCACATCCTCCACAATCTACCTCATCTATTGCATCATCATCTACATCACCTACCACATCACCATGAATAATGATAGTGAATAGTAACACATGAATAGTGTATGTGTGAATAGTAACTTGACCTCAATTATTCTTGATATCACTTGACTTAACCTATGGGAATAAAAAAGGCTTATGGTCTTCTACAATTATCTCATTTGGAGGAAGGGAACATTAAACAAAATTAATGGGAGAAAAAGGGGTT
The DNA here is from genome assembly GCA_037957365.1 of Torreya grandis. NCBI lineage: Eukaryota > Viridiplantae > Streptophyta > Pinopsida > Cupressales > Taxaceae > Torreya > Torreya grandis. Next base: position 670,257 of record JARHVA010007159.1, read on the forward strand.
AAGTTTTGAATTTGGGTAAGACCTCAACACCCCATGTGCTGAGCATTTCCTACATACCAATACTCTGAAGATGGATCAAACTTCATGTACTTCTCCCATGATATGATGATGTGTGAATAATTGGTGAAAATTATTAGACATTGGTGTAGTAATGGTGTGATATAGTTCCTTAACCATAACTTATGACCTTAGAATTGCATTTAGACTTTAGATTTGGGTTACTAGGGATATATATAATTGGAATTAGGAGAAATAAGTAATTTACTCTCAATGTGGCATTTTAGTTTTGGTGTTTTTAATGTGGAAGCGTATTGTGTGTAACATGATTTGAAATGTGTTTATATAGTCATATATTTTAAATTATTTTGAATGGGTACTATTAGGGATATAGGCCAACTTTTCCATAATGTTGAGTTTTAAAAAATAGTTGTTATTTGGTGTGAGGACAAGAGAGGGGGATTGTACAATAGAGTAGTGTACTCCTATCTAATAGGGCATTGTTTTCTAATGGGAAAAGAGCAATGGTGATAAGGGTCTATAATGGAGTGAATGATATCTAAGGATAATATTATGATGGATGGGTGCATTCAGGGGTCATCAATAAACTTATAAGAGTGACTCCTCTAAGCATAAGGTGGTTAAAAGTGATCAAAATATCCTTAGGATAGTCCAAAGTGAAGTGTCTAAATGAGTGGTCATAAGTGTACTATTTTTATATTAAATGTTAAACTATGTATCTACATTTCCTTATGCCCATTAATTTTAATAATGAAATAAAGTGAAAGTACTAGAGTAAAATGAAAAGTGCATATCTGAGCTTACTTATGAAGTGGAGTCCTAAATATAGGCCATAATGTTGAATTATGTTCCATGCAAACCTAAAATGAAACACATTTAACATTATTATTTAATTAAGATGAATATCAAAATTTAAAAAAAAAAAAACTAGAGAATGAATAGGAATTAATCACCTATTATGTACATGAATGTTTTGTTTTCCTGATGCAAAATTTAGTGATTGTAGAGAGTAGGACTCTTGTAGATTTCATTTACATTGAATAGCTTAGATTAGAATGTGCATGCCTTAATCCTCGTCAATAGGCGAGTGTGATTAGGAACTCAAAGTGTGGTTGAATCCATAATTGCATACCCAAAGTAATGAAGTAATTTGTAATCTTTATATGCATCCCAATAGATTATTCTAGTGCAAAACTAGTGTATATGGTATAAATAGAGAACCAACTATTGAAGATGGAATAAGGTTTAATTCTATTGAAAAAATGGCATAAAAATGGTTAAAAAATTGAGTATAGTCTAGGTTTTTTATATACAACTTGGATAATGACATGGATTTACCATTCATTTATAAAAATGATGTAAATACTGAGTAGTGAGAAATGCATGTGCCACACACATGCCTCCAAATTGATATTTGGTGTATATAGATTTTAAAATTGAGTAATAAATTTTTTGATTCTTATTAAACCTATGTATTAATGTGGAATAATGCAAGAATGATGCCCCTAAACTAAGAAAATATAAGGCAAACTAAGTAATTTTAGAAACTGAGATTGTAAAATTGTTGCATATTGTACTAGGTAAATTGAGACTCTAATAAATTATAGAAATGTACATTTTTAGTAATTTGGGTAACATTGGTGGGAAGGAAAAAATAATTTATTTTTTCTTTTCTAATAAGATGCCCTCATCTAAAGTCAGATGTAATGTACTTTCTTAGATTGAAATTATGTTAACTATGTTATAACTATCAAATTATGTATGTGTGCTGATCTAAGAGGTATAGCCTCTAAGACAAACATTTATGAATACCCCCTTTTGAGGTGAGTTGTTGAGCTTATGAAATATCTTAACTAAAAATAAAAAGGTTATGCAATAAATTATTATGACATAAAGATGTAAATATGAGTAATAGTGATAACATGGAGAAGCATGGCATCACTTTAGAGATAATTTGAGCATAGTAGTAATGTGAGATGCATGTAGCATCAAGAATTCATAGTAAGAGTGTCTAAATATATGCTAACATTTAAGCACGTAGATAAGTGATCAAACTGAGTATGCAACACTGAATATAACTAATTGGGGAGGAATTTATGATATCTAGCATGACATTAGAAGGATTGGGTCGATGCATGATGTCCATATTTGTATTAATATGTGAGAAAATAAGAAAGAAATATTTCACATCCATAACACACAATAAAAGAGTACACACAAAACACACAATAGAAAGACAAGGGGTCATATACAAGGGAGATGTTCAAATATCACTCACTTGAATAAAATCACACACAAAGACATATTTAAATGTCCTCACATGCATAGAATCAAGCAATGAAGGATTAAAGACACATATAAAGACATATTCAAATGTCTACATATACATAAAATACACTCACAAAGACATATTCAAATGTCCTTACATGCATAGAAAAATATAGTGAATACTTAAAGCTAGACATAAAAGAGAGCTCAAATGTTGTCAATGGCAAAGAGAGAGTACACATAAGTCACGAAGCTATGAAAACAACATGAAAAGTATGGATGTTAATATGTGATTGATCAACAAGATCTATGTTGTAACATGAATAGATATTATATTTGAGACAACCAATAGTATGTCAAGATCTTAATGAGTAAGCAATTTTGAAAGATGTAATGTTATGTAAATAACTAAGCTATGAGTAAGATAAGGTAACTAAATAAGGATAAAACATGTGGATATGACTCTAGTGAGCTAGTTGATGAATATACATGTTATAAAAATGTTATATGTGGTATGGAACTAAGTAGTGATAGTCTAAGCTCACTGGGACAATAATAGGATGATGAAAACTAGGGTAGGTTAATCTTGTCTAATAGGGTGATCTTATCCAAATAAAATTTATGAATGTGTAATAGTCATATTACTTGAAATTGAGTTTGTAAATTATGTTATATGTAGTTTTTAGCCACTCATGTAAACCAATGAAGCATAAATGATATAAAATAAACTAAGACAAGTATCAAATAACTGTCCATAAATGAATTGATGTATGTAAAAAGTACATATAAGAATGCATAGGTCCTAATTTTGGTATTTTTGCATATATATGAACTAATAAATAAAGAGAAAGATACTAACCTATGACTCCCTTAATATTATTACCATCAATAGATCATGTATTTAACAAAGGCATAGTGATTTAGTGAATGAAGAGGATCATGTGACTATGTAGGTTCTGTATCATTGCCATATTCATATTCTATATAATTAATATTATCATGATCCTACTAATCTATATTTTTATAATCATTATCATATGTATTTGGAACTTGTGAAATGCCACCCTTGTCTTATTTTATATCTAGTTATGTAAAACCAACTACCCCATATTATGGTATTGAATTTTTCAATTTATCTTTTATAATATGTAATGTATCATGCACCTTTACTACTATGCCATTACTTGTATATGTTTGTATGGTAGTTGAAATTATGCTTTCTCTCTAGAGATGTTCTTTCTCTCAAAAATGATATGACTTTACCTTCATGATAAAATTATATGCAACCTTTTATTTTATCAATCATTAATCATGTTTATTTTAACCATGATCCTCCTAGTACAACATTCTAGGCACTTGAATTTGAATAACAAAAAAAATTAAGACAACACTTTATGGAACGAAAATAAACTCTTATCTTGATTGATCTCATACATGTTTTTGATGCCCTAGTTTTATCCAAGTACTTATGCTTATTTATAAGAAATTTAATAAATGACATAGAACCAAAATTGATTTCCTAATATTTCTTAATCTTGACATTTGTATATTGCTTTCCATTTATGTGAGCAATGATAGTGAAAGGGTCTTGATATGAGGAAATGCTTGTAGTTTCCCCCTTTGTAATCACATTTGAAAATGTATCTTTTGTAGTTATTTCATGATTTTGACTTTATTTTATTAGAAAATATCTTTTAATAATGTTTTTTTCTTAGCTTGTATTTGATTGTGAAAATTATGCTCTTGTTCATTTTTTAAAAATAGCTTTGTATATTATGCCTTTACTAAATTTGATTTTTCATCTTAATCATTTTGTACTCTTGAATTGCTCTATTTTTTCCTTTTGAACCCTTTATTACTCTGATTATGCCTTTTGAACCTTTTTTTCTCTAATTTTTCTTTTTGGTAACCATTTTTTTTACTACTTTTGATTTTGTCACTTATTCTACTTGCACTTGTTCCACTATGGGTTACTTGATTAAGGTATCAATTTTAAGATCACCACTATCAATTATATTTTGTATTTACTTTTTCAAACCCAAAAAATGATTTGTATGATATCCATGCATTATATAATATGCAAAATAGTATTTTTAATCTCTATAGAGGATGTAGATGAGGTAGTTTGATCAATTAATTTCAAAGCATTTCTCTTGGAATCTCACTTAAACTCTTATTATATTTTTTCATATTCTTGGAATCACTTATTGTATATGAATAATTTTTTATCTTCTAATATTGGTATGAAGTCTTGTTAGGCACAAAATTGCTAGATGAAGATGATAATGCATGAATAACACTAGCATACTCTAGATTATTTGCATATGTGACCCAATTTTCCAATGATGTGATCTTTGCACTGAAACACCAATTTTGTTTTTGAAACTCTATTATTCCCTTGCTCATAATGATGATTTGATATTTTAGAGATTCAAAATTATAAGCCTTGGGTAACTTGGATTGAACATGCATTCATATACCATCAAGATGATATGTGGGAGGTGGAGGGGGTTGAGGAAGGATAGGTTAGTTACCTTAATTTATCACTATAGAATGAGATATAATACTCTTGGGATAGTGATATCATGAACCTAATTAGAGGTAAAGTAGCTATCACAACCTTGAGGGTTAGGAGGAGGATATTATTTTTTAACTTTTTAAAATTTAATAAATACTAAAATGATAAAAATAAAAGAGAGACATATGAATGCTATCAAATAATCAAACATGATAAGAAAATAATAATTGAATTTGAAATCCTAGGAGGGCAATATTTTAGAAAGAAACCCCAAGGAAAACTAGGGATTGCCAAGTTCAACAGAAAGCAGGTTCACCAATATGTTTGATTAGATTTTAGAAAACATAGTAATATGTAGATTACCCTGAGTAATAAACTATTGTAAAAAATTAAGAATAATAATAATACAAATATTAATAATTCATTGATTTGAAAATTGTTGGATCTGGAAACTTAATAGATAAGAAAAGTGAAATAAAAAACTATAAATTAGTTGGAAAAAAATGTTGTGGGATGAATCAAAAGTTAGGTATGGTGACTCTGAAACTAGATTTTTAGTTTAAATGAGCCTTATAAAATAATTATCTAAGCTATATAGGAAGAATGGGTGCTCTTGTCCTTTGTGATACTAGTCCTATCTAATAGATAGTGAAGATCTATATATTTTGTGTTCCACACAAGATATTTCAATCAACTATGAAAACCAATGTATGAATATTTTTCCTTCATAACTAGGCTCCTTGACATGTAAAGACTAATGTAAATAAAAGGGAGGAAAAAGGGGTCAATAGTTAAATTTGGGTGAGACCTCAACACCCCATGTGACGAGAGTTTCCTATATACTATTACTCTAAAGAGGGATCAACTTAGTTTATTTATCTTATCCTATAGTGGTGTGTGAATAACTAATTAAAATTTTTATATGTTAGTGCAATACTAGTGTGATTAGGTGCCTTATCAGTGACTTGTGACCTTGTAGTTGTATTCAAAATTTAACTCTAGGATACTATGCTAGGATCAATTAAAACCCAAATTTATCCCCAAATCACATAAAAGATAAAATATGAAATGAATTAATTAAAAATTTAGAAAACAAATAAAAATATACACATAACATGAGACACTAAATTTAACGTGGTTCACCAAAAATGGGTTACATCCACCAAAATTGTGTAATATATGTTTCCAACAATACAAGAGAGAAACAAAATCTTGTAACAAACCCTATTACACCTCTCTCCCCTTGTTTGCCTCCAATCTATGCTAATTTTTATTTTATTACATCTCAACCATATCTCAATACATTTTAGGGTGAAAAACACCTAAACATAACCTCTACCATCAGATCTAGCAACCTATAATCAATGGCCTAGATTGACTATGAAATTACAATTTTACAAGGCAATTTTAATCAAATTTTCACTTTGGGGGCACTGCCCCTGAATCCCCACCAGGGTGCATGGCCCCTGGACCCCCCACGCTAATAAGGATACAAAGAATGGGATCCAAACTTGGCTAAAATAATCATCAAAATTTTAATCTTTGATGTTGAAAGACAATCAAGCCCCACACCTAACACACTAGGGTTGTATGTAATCATAATTAGAAGAAATAGTGAATTTAATCTTAATATGAAATTTAAATTAAGATGTTTTTAAGAGTGGAATCCTCTTATATACAAAATGATTTGAAATGTGTTTATATAATCATATCTTTGAATTTCATTCGAATGGGGATTATTAGGGACATAGGTCAACCTTTACATAACTTTGAATTTTGTAGATTAAGTGTGATTTGGTAGGAGGATAAGAGATGGGGATTGTAAAATAAAGCACTGCACTTTTATCCAATAGGGTGTTGTTGTCCAATGGGCAAAAAAATGGTACTAATGGTATATCATGTCTTGAATGATGGTTGAGGCTGATAGTATGATGGATGGGTACATTATAGGCTCATAATATATTTAAAATAATGATTCCTCCATGTGTATAAACATATAAATGGCCTTTTCCCTCCCTTTTTTGATCCTTAGATTCAAAAGTTACACATGATTAGATACATCCTTTAAGAGAATATTCATGTTCTTGATAAAAATAGAAAACATTTTACACAATCATTATAAACAAACCATGAGAGGTAGAGATGAATAGTTAGATCCTATTGATTCATGGGTGAGTCCTATGAGTACCCCATAGAATATTCTCTACCTTTTGAGATAAGGATAAATGGAAACACATTTTATATCATAGCCAAATCTTGATTTATGACCAAAAGTTGGTTAATAGAATACATATATCTTGACTCACTCACTTAGTTAATATCAAATAATGACATTCATCCACCATTTTTTGATCCCTACAGTTGAAACCTACATGTGTTTAGATGCATCCTTAAAGATGATCTTTGCATTCTTAAGGGGAAACTAGAATAAACTTTGTGTAGTCATTATAGGCAAATTGTCAGGGGTGGAGACAAACCATTAAGTCCTAAAATTGCATGAGATATCCTATAATCACCCCATAGAATATTATATTCCACTTAGTATTATGTATAAATGGTGGCACATTTTATTTTACTTCCAAATCTCATTTTAGGGACCAAAAGTTGTTTAATATAACACATATCTCTTGAATTGATCACCTATTTGATGAACCATATTTGAAGATGAATTTAGATGGGTGTCTAAACATAGTAATGGTATTTTTATATTATTTTTTTGGCCTTGGAGTCTTAATTTTCATGCATCTAGATGCATCATTGAAGAGAATCCTCATGTTCTTAAGGGAAAAACTGGAATAAACTTTACGTAGTCATTGTAAGTGGGCCGTGAGGGGTAGTGATGAAAATTCAACAACTAAAGTTATACAAGAAAGTCCTATAATTATCCAATAGAGATTATTTTACACTTAGGGTGAGGTAAAAATGATGACATGATTTTTATCACATCCAAAACTCACTTTATATACCAAAAGTTGGTCAGTAGAATGCATATATCTCTTGACTCACTTGCCTAATAAATGAACCATCTTCATGAATGTATATATATGGGCATATAAACATAAGAATGGAATTTTTACACCATTTTTGTTCATTAATTTTAAATTTTCATGTGGTTGGACACACTTGAAGATAATATTCACGTTCTTAAGGGAAAATGAAATAGTCTTGGGTAAAAATTGTAGGAAAATTGTGAGGGATATAGATAAATCATTAGCTATTATGATTGCGTAGGCAAGTCCTATAATCATCCCTATAGGATTATATTACACTAAGGATGAGGAAAAAATGGTGACATGTTTTCTTTCATAACCAAATCTATATTTATGGAATAAAAGTTTGTCAGTAAAATGTTCATCTCTTGACTTGCTCACCTAATTGATGAACTATATTTGCATACATGTATGGATGGGTGTATAAAAACATTAATGGAATTAATTTTCACTCTATTGACCACTTGATTTTAATATTACATGAAATAATATGCATACCTAAAGAGAATTTTCTTATTCTTAAGGGGAAAATGAAACAAGCTTTGTACAGGAGTTGTAGGAAAATAGTGAAGGGTAGAGACAAAATGTTAGGTCCTAAAGTTGAAGAGGTGAGTAATATGAGAATTTATTTGAGGATTATCTCCCAGTCTAGATGAGAAATAAATGGTGTCACATTTTCTCTCGCAACCAAATATTTATTTAGGCACTAATTGATTAAAAAAATCACATACATGTCCAAATGAGAATATAAACACATGAATGGCCTTTGTAAACCCTTAGTTGTCCCTTTAAATCTAAACTTGCATGAAATTAGATGAATTCTTGAAGAAAATTTTCTCATTCTTAAGGGGCAAAATGAAACAAACTTTACATAGGTGTTAAAAGTAATTTTTGAGGGGTAGAGATGAACCATCAGCTCTTATAGTTACACAATCAAGTTATCTAAGCATAACTTATATTATTATCTTCCACTAAGTGATTTGATTAAATTGGGAACATTTTCTCTCATAACTAAATCTCTCTTTAGAGACCAAAAGTTAGTCAGTAGAACATAGATCTCTAGACTCACTTGCCCAATAGATAAACATCTTCGTAGACATGTCTAAATGGTCATATAAATACATGTATGGTCTATGTTTACCCTCCATTGGATCCCATTATATAAACTTACATGTATCTAGGTAGATCCATGGAGATAAATTTATCATTCTTAAGGGACAAAATGGAATGAACTTTGTGCAACCATTATATGCAAACCATGAGGGGTAGAGATGAAGTGTTAACTCCTAAAATTGAATTAGGGAGTGATAAGGGAACAAATTAGAGGATTTTATTACACTTAGGATGAGGAAGATATGGAGGCACATTTTCTCTTGTATCCAAATCTCTCTTTAGGGACCAAAATTTGGTCAGTAAAATGTGCATCTCTTGACTCATTCACCAATTCTATAAACCATATTTATGAACACATACATATAGGAATATAAATGCATGAATATATTTCATCTACCCTCTATCTGACCATAGATTTAAAACTTTCATGTGACCATATGCATCCCTAAAGATAATATTCTCATTTTAAGGGGAAAATGGAACAAATTTTTTTGCAAGCATTGCAAGAAAATTTTTAGGGGTAGAGACAAACCTTTAGCTCCTATAGTTTCATAGGTGAGTCCTTTGAGAACCCTTAAAAATATTATTTTCCACTTGATATGAGGAATAAATGGTAGCATGTTTTCTCTCTCAACCAAATATCTATTTAGGGACTAAAAGTTGATTAGTAGAATACACATCTCTTGACTCACGTGCCCAATCAATAAACCATATTCATGGATGCATATAGATGGGAATATAAAGAAATGAATTAACTTAATTCACCCTCTATTTTCCCTTATAATGGAAAATTTCACATGATTGGATGCATCCTTGAAGATGATTTTCTTGTTCTTAAGGATAAAAATGAAATGAACTTTGTGTGGTCATTATAGGAAAACCATAATGGGTAGAGATGAACCATCAAATCCTATAGTTGCATATGGGAATTATATAAGCACCCCCAAGAGTATTTTTTTACAATTAATAGGAGGAAGAAATGGTGTCAAATTTTCTCTTGCATCGAAATCTCTCTTTAAGGACCAAAAGTTGGTCAGTAGAACATGCATCTCTTGACTTTGCTTTCCCAATTAATGAACTGTCTTTGTAGATACATCTAGATGGGTGTATAAACATATGGATGCCCTTCATACATACTGCTTCACCTTTTGGATTGAAAATTTCACATGACTAGATGCATTCCTACATAGAATTTTCGCATTCTTAAGGGGAAAAACAAAATGAACTTTCCATATTCATTGCAAACAAACCATGAGTGGTAGATATAATCCGTCAGATCCTATAGTTAAACAAGAGAGTGATTTGAGCACCACAAATGATTATATTCAAATATCAAAGAGTAATTAACTTATCTACTCAACATGATTATTTGTATGCTTTTCTTTATTTCAAGAAGATAATATTTCGTACTCATGACACCAACCATATAAAGGTGGAAGCTCATCTGGTACCAACAACCTACATTAAATGTGTTAGTAAAGATTTCAAATAAAAATAAAGAGATAATGAAAAAAATCTAAATTCAATTACACTATATAAAATAACTACACTATTTCAAAATAAAACTTGGATTAAATACTAACCTTACCGATTTAATATATGGTACCTTCAAGATCAACTTGATATTTAAGTGTTTCAAGAATTGCTTCATGCTCAAATTCATAAAATTTTCAAAAACATTTGTTGCGAGATTTAACCTAAAAAATTTGATCAATTTAATTTTGTAACAATAACCAAATTTAAATAATTATCACCCTATTCATTTCAAAGTCCTGAAATAATCATTGTTTTATTTTTTTATTAAAATATCTACGAAACTAGGTTTATCTAACTAATTTAACTTATTTGGTAATAATGGATTTTTATTTCTATTTTAGTTAAGGGTTTAGATTAATAAATCAATATAGAATATAACAATAAATGCAGTCCTAATTTGTGAAATTATTTATCTTTTTCACCTTTCTATAAATAACAATAAATAAAAATAAATATAACTTAGCTAAAAAGTATACTAAGACAATTGATACAAATGTTGAAAATGGTTGTGTAGGATTGAGAAGGTGTCATAAACCTAAATATAGATTTCATTAGGTGAAAGGATAAGAGTGCCAAAAAGTGGACACTTTGGTGTCTGATGATGTTGTTTTTTCCTACCATTGTTATCTAAATTAGTCAAAGAGACCTAAAACTTTTTGGGTAGTTATTTTATTCTTGTGTGAGTGTACCTATAAAAAATCAAGTGTTGATTATTGATGGAACTCATTATGGAGCTGATTTTGTCTTAAAACCCTAACCCTCCATCATGCTAGATAAAATGACATTTGAATCAATTGATAAAGAGGGGGGTTAGTGTGAAAGATGTATTAAACATGCAATCCACACCCCTTATGTGGGGATGCCACCTACATGCCAATACTTCAAAGAGGGATCAATCCATATGTAGTTCTCCCACCTAGTGTGCTTTGTGCAATAATGTGATGCAGATGTAAAATGCTAAATTGATAGTGTTTGAGGTGGCTAGGGGTTGGTATGAGGATTTGAGTAAGTTTGCAACTATGTTGGGTGACTGTGTGCAAAGAATAAGTAATTTTTCCTTAGTGATTTTTTGGAATTCTTGCTTTCTTTTTAAGTTTGGTCACCTCCCTTGTAAATGAGCTTTGAGTGGGATTTTATAGGGAACAATTGGTCATGGGTTAGATGTATTCATGCTAGGTTGATTTAATTAAGGATAAGGACCAAGTGAAAATGATTGTTAGGGATTAGAATACAAATGTATATGATTTTTAAAAATGGTACACTTCTCTATGGGATGCTATAGTAAAAATGAGGTGTTCCTATCTTATAGGATTGTGACTTGGGGGATTAAGATTAACACAAGGAATACTATTTAGATGAGGTGGAATAACTGTTCAAAAGGTTTTAGATGATTGGTAATGAGAAAAAGGTGTCTAAAAGGATTGTAAGAGCATGTAAAAAGGACCTATTAATGGGGTGTCTTAAGCCACACTCAAACTAGCAATTTGGACATTTTATATGACTACATTTCCCCCCCTTTATTATAGTGATGTAACAAAGTAGAATACTAGGATAAAGGAAAAATAGAAAGCGTACCTAAACTTACCTACAAGGGTGAAACCCATGAAGATGTGTGATGGTGAGTGTGCATAGAGAGAGAAAAATATGAAGCATAAATATGTAAGATAAAATAAGGAGTAGATTAGTTCGTACTAGACATGCTATGTCTAAAATAAGAACGTATAAAGGTTAGATAAAAGAGAGGAAGAGAAAGGAATGAATACACCTCATCTAGTATGCAAACCAATATAAAATCTATTGTGATGTTGAGTGATGATGGGTATGTGTTGTACTAAGAGTAATATCATGAATAGAGTTAAGTGCTCAATTCCTTGAAGGTGGCTCAAGAATACAAAGGTTGGCACTTTAACTCCATCATCACCCACTATGTAGTGAGGCTATGTGATCATGCATGTGTTAATCAATGTTTGGACTATGTGTCTAATATATCTAAGTAGGTGGCTCAAGAATACAAAGGTTATCTATTCCTTTGGCTCCATCATTACCCACTAAGTGTGAACTATAAACTGATATTAGTATGAATGTGTGTCATATGAGATGGCTCATGAAGCCTATGAATGATTTGGAATCTAACAATGTGGTATGGATATTTAAATGTGTACTAAAAACTAGGTCAATCTTGGCCACTCTGAAAAGTTGAGATTAGGTTTGTATGAAAGCCACTTTAAAATTGAGAACTAGGATTATATAAAATCCACTCTAAAATAATGTCAACCACTTGTAGATGGAATAAGGCATGCAACTACTGAGAATATTTAGGTAATAAAATGAACTAGAAATAAAAGAAGGCAAATGTAACATGCACATTTCCCCCAATCACTGGTGTCTGTAACATGGATTTTGACCTAGAAGTTATACCAATTACACAAATCTAAAACTAGAAGTGAGATCCATCATATTGAGCATGATTCCCCGTATATCTAAATAATTTGAGTAAAGCTACACTAAAACTACCCAATTTTAACTAAAATGTAGCTAACAAAATTGTAATTGATCTTACCTTTCTATCTATTTCTAAATTTTTTGGGTTTTTAGTTGTTTGGATAGGAGCACCAAAAAGTGGACACTCTGTTGTAGGATGATGTAGTCCTAATGGGGTGCTCTTGTCCTTTACTATTTTTGATGACTGTTCTATATTCATCACTATTTTTTTGGTCTATTATGCATGTTTTAAATTTTGATTGTTGTTTTGAGTGTTCTAAAAATTGATTTTTGACCAATATAGGGATCTAATCTTTGTGACAAAACCCTTATTTATTTCACCCTCTTTTGATGATAAGAATGAAGACCCTATAATGACTACCCTTAGAAGAAAGATCCCTAAAAGTGTGTTATGTTGTGAAATACATGATATAGTAATGATATTTGAAAAGATGTCTTAAGATATATCATAGTTTGTATTGGAAATTGTTAGATCAATAGGGATATGTCTAGATAGATGTAACAGTGTAATAGCATTTGCAGTATACTGAACTAAAACTAGAAATTTGGTTAGTTTTTAAAGAGGGATGGAGTATGATGTCCATCACGGCATCTAATAAGGTAAGATAATGCATGATGTGGATCATGGCATTGTAAACAACTAAGAACCAAACACACAAACAAACACCCAAGGAAAGAGGCAAGAAGTATACAAAAGAGGCCAAGGGGCAAAGAAAACAAGGTAAATGGGCACATGCCACTCAAACTAGGAAAGAAAGCATACAAGTCATGTTCAAATGCCCACATACACATACAATTACAAATAATCAAGATTGGCACGAGGTCCACAATTACATACAAGAGTACAAGTAAAGGACATTGACAAATGTCCTAAGGTTCACACAAGTAACAAAATAGGAACTAAGAAATACAATCACATTTAGCTACTCAAATCAAGAAAGGAAGGCATGTAAATACTATAAATACTATCACATCTAACTGATCAAATCAAGAAGTGAAAGTATGCAAAACATGTAGTACAAGACTAGGTAGATGTTAATAAATACACAAGTGCTATATACTGCTGAGTGTTGATAGAATAATCTATGTAAGATGGTAAGTAATGTAAATCAATATGATAACTAGAGTGTGTGGTGTAGGAATGACAAAACTAGCATAGTGTAGTTATGAAGAAGATGTCTCTGGTGGGTAGATATGTCAATGTATGTCTCAAATGTACAAGTAAGATGACTCCTCAATGGGTAGAGTGAAGTAATCAAGGATCTAGATGTCACTACACACACTCAAATAAGATCAAGTGAAGCATGGTAATGTATATAAATTGAAAAACAATAGCATATAATAGAAAAATGTATGTCTGATATGGTAGTAGAAATGTAAAGCATAAATAATGTATATAATTGAAAATTTTTTTGGTGTTTTGAGTTATTTAAATGTTTTTGTATTTTGACATGTTATATTATTTTTGGTTATTTTTAAATATTATATTATTTTTGGTATTTTAAAATAATCTATGTAGAATTAATCATAAGGGAAACTATGTACAAAAAAGCAAAAATAAATTATGTATAAGTAATTTGAGAAGAAATGATACTAGCTGATGAGTCTCATAAGAGACTCCCTATCATGTTGTCTTATATCAAGGAGAGGGATCGTGCATGATCATGAAGCATGATGGAAGGGATGAGACTGTGACTCTGAAAGCTATGTATCTTGTAAGTGCTCTAAAATCTCTATAGTGGGAAATTGACTGGGGGGGTCCCCCTGTAACTCTAAGAATTAGATGCAACTATGGGGCTCTTAGGGACCCATTTAGTAGTAGAAGAATCTCTTTGAAAATGTGCTCTATGTGTAGAGGCATAAGACCTCAATAATAATGCCTTGGGTGTGAATAATATAGCTTGAAAACTATTTGGTGTCTTAAAACTATCATTAATGTAGTGGTCACTCTAAGAGAGGCCACCATGGAAGTGTGTGAACTATTTGTGCTAGTAAGGGAGGCCTTGACTATTTCTAAATCTTAACTAGAGGAAGAACTATAACTGGTGGAAGAGTTCAAATTATATTGGAAGGGGTGTTAAACTAAGTGATAAAGCTATAGCCATGGTTGTAATCAACCTGCCTATCTTCATAAACTTGGGTGATAACATGTACCGCATGATCTACTATAGGCATAGAGTTGGTAGTAGGTGTGGGATAAGAGATAGGTGAACCAAGTTTGAAGGGAGGAGGAATAGATATAATTGTTAGTGTTTTATTAATGTCTATTAGTGATAGGGAGATACTCAAAAGTAGTTAAAGAGTTAAATACATCTAGGTAGAAACCATGTATATGGGGATGAAATGTATGTAATTTATAGTTATAAATTATATATTAATATGATTATAAAGAACATTCCACATGAGAGAGAGAGGAGAGAGAGGAGAGAGAGAAGGAGAGAGAGAGAGAGAGAGGAGAGAGAGAGAGAGAGAGAGAGAGGAGAAGAGAGAGAGAGAGAGAGAGAGAGAGAGAGAGAGAGAGAGAGAGAGAGAGAGAGAGAGAGAGAGAGAGAGAGAGAGAGAGAGAGAGAGAGAGAGAGAGAGAGAGAGACCTTGTATTAAATAAAAAGTAAACATTTCTTTGAAGGAAAGGGATCTTAACATGTTTAGTAATAAATTTCTTAATATCATCCCATATTATAAAAAGTAAGCATAAAAGGGAAAGAATGAAGCTTTGCATTAACACATAATAAACTTCATCATTCATATACATGATAGGACCAAGTATGGACTCCTTATTTTTTTGTAAGAAATGTTTTGAAATAAGTGAGATCCATTTTTTAATTTAAGTGAAATAAAAATTTTAATAAAAAAAATCAAAAACATATTGCTAAAAATCAGTAAGGAATTTTCCATAGGGTTTTTAGGGTTTTTGTGCATAAACAAAGTAAGTTGGGTTCACCAAATGATATAACTTATTTGGGAATAATGTATTTTTATTCCTATTTTAGTTAAGGATCTAGATTAATCAATTAGTACAAAATATAGCAATAAATACTATCCTAATTTGTGAAATTATTTATCTTTTTCACCTTTCTAAAAATAGCAATAAATAAGAAGAAATATAACATAGCTAAAAAATAGACTAAGACGGCTGATACAGAGGTTTAAAATGGTTATATAGGACTAAGAAGGTGTCATAAACCTGAATTTGGATTTTGTTAGGCAAAAGGACAAGAACATCAAAAAGTGGATGCTTTAATGTCTGGTGCTATTGTCCATTCTTTGCACTGTTATCCAAACTGATCATAAAGACCTAAAACTTTTTGGGTAGTTGCATTGTACATGTGTGAGAGTGCCTTTGAAAAATTGAGCATTGATTGTTGATAGAACTCACTATGGAGCTTATTTTCTCTTCAAACCCTAACCCTCCATCATGCTTGATAAAATGGCATTTGAATCACTTGAGAAAGAGGGGGGTTAGTATGAAATATGTACTGAATGTGAAATCCACACCCTTTGTATAGGAATGTTGTCTACATACCAATACTTCAAAGAGGGATCAAGCCATATGTATTTCTCCCACCTAGTGTGCTTTGTGCAATAATATGATGTAGATTCAAAATTCTAAATTGATAGTGTTTGAGGTGGTTAGGGATTGGTATGAGGATTTGAGTAGGTTTATAGCTATGTTGGATGACTATATGCAAAGAATAGGGAAGTTTGCCTTAGTGATTTGTTTGTATTCTTGATTATTTTGTAAGTTTGGTCACCTCCCTTATAAATGAGCTTTGAGTGGGATTTTATAGGGAATAATTGATCATGAGTCAGATGTATTCATGCTAGTCCAACCTAATTAAGGATAAGGACCAGTTGAAAATGACCATTGGGGCTCAAAGTGCAAATGGATAGGACCACTAAAAATGGGACACTTCTTTATGGGGTGCTATATTCCAAATGGGGTGTTCCTGTCCTATAGGCTCAAGACCTAGGGGAACATGATGGACATGAGGAATACTATGTAGCTGAGGTGGAATGACTATTTAGAAGGTTCCAGATTGATTGGTAATGAGCAAAAAGGTGCCTAGAAGGGACGTAAGAGCATATAAAAAGGACCTATGGATGGGGTGTCTCAAGCCACACTTAAACTACCAATTTGGACATCTTATATGACTACAGTAACCACCACATATCTAGTGATATAAACTAGATCTCCATCTGTGATAGTTATGGTTAATTTTTTTTGCCTTTACACAATGAGACAAGTAGTAGTTTATTCCCTCATCATTATTATCAAGTGAAATTACTATGAAAGATTTTACATATGTTCAAAGTGTAATCAATTTTTAAGGACACTAGGAAAAGATAAAAATATCACTAATGTTTATGGCTATATTTACATTATAAATACGTTTTACTTGATTGCATAATATCTGAGATGTTTTCAAAGTCATATGTTGATGCCTTTTCATGATCCCCTCATGTTTCAAATGAATGGATAGTCTTCATAGGCATTAGGGGTCTACAATACCATTCATCAACCTATTATTTTGACTCACATTCATTCCAATGAAATTCCACACAACCCAAACAAAAGCATGCCATAACCCTAATATAGTAATCCATGAACTAAAATTTGAGCTTTAGATTGAGTGGAAATAACACAATAAAGTTACTATACTATAATATTCATAAATTGACCTATTTTGTTCCTCCATTAACCAAAAACAATATTTGCACATGAGAATATTTATGTGATCCATGATAGATTATTTAATTACGCCAAGTCACAATACTTGTAGCATCATTCAAATAAACACCATCCTTGTGTTTTCTTTGATATTTTTAAGGGTTATTTTTACACATGCACCTACACCATAATGTTCCCCTTTACCATGCCAAACCTTAAATAAACTCCAAAAATGTTGTACCCCACTCGTCTTATGCATCTTGATTGACTAGTAAAACATTCAAGAATTCATAAATTATCTTACACAATTATCTAACCAAATTTAGTGTGTATTAAACATGATTTATCTTGCATTCATATTTTAATAAAATTTATAAAAAAAGACCGTGGAAAAACTTTGGAGAATGTGATCTGTCATCACTCATGTAAAAGTGGTACTCCCTCAAAATATTTCTACTATATTTTATGCTATTAGGTACATGTTTAAATGTAATATGCACATAAATTATAACTTGAATTGAATTATAGTAACTGGATTGAACATCATTTTGTGGTTGTAGTATGTATTTTTAAACAAATCCCATAACCAAAATAATGGTCCCATGTAGGAATTTGTCCTTGAAAATTTTAAGTTGATTATCTAACCATTTTTCTTAGTGTGTGTCTTGCATATTGGTAGATAATATTTTTCTTGAATTCAAATATGAAATCAGATACAAATACTCAAGTCATAAAAAAATCACATCTTGGTGACTTTTTTCTATATTTTAATACATATTTATTTATTTTTACTTCTTAAAATCAGGTAATTAGTTTCCAAATTCATGTGAAATTTCTTCATGTATATAGAGGCTCTGGTCAAATGTGATAAACCACCATAAGTGTTAAATATTCCATATAAACATTCTTTGGTAAAAGAAATCCCTCAAGT
This sequence comes from Torreya grandis, assembly GCA_037957365.1. Lineage (NCBI taxonomy): Eukaryota > Viridiplantae > Streptophyta > Pinopsida > Cupressales > Taxaceae > Torreya > Torreya grandis. Next base: position 688,802 of record JARHVA010007159.1, read on the forward strand.
CTTTGACACAAGAGACTTTGGATTAACTCTCTTAATTTTTTAGGTAGAGATGCCAACATACATTCCTGCATAATCTCAACAGTTTGTAAAGTACAATGTATATGACCAAAAAAATAAAAATAGTTAGAAAATCCAATATGGATCCCAAAATAACATGTGGTGTGGTTGATTTCAACATGTAAAGGTGTTTTATTATTTTTGGGAAACTAGTGTTTAGTTCCTAAATAATAAAAGGTCTAAAGTAAGAGAAAAATCTAATATTATATGGTAAAATATAGATTTTGATCAAATTAATTACATAGGGAAGAGAAGTAAATTATCTAGAAAAGTAGATTGAGATGACTATTTAAAGGCCTAAAAACTATTACACAAGACTGGAAAGATGTCAAGAATTTGGATCTATCTTTTTTTTGATGAAAGGATAGGAGCATCAAAAATAGGACACTTTAGGGTTTGGTGCTATAGTCTAGGACCTGTCATTGTCCAAACTGGTTATAGAGATTTGAATTTTTTGGGTTTTATCTATTGTCCTTATGTGAGATTGCCTATGAAATTTTAGATCTTGAATGTCAATAGAGTTCCTTATAAATTTGTTTTAATATTAAAAACCTTGGGTTCATCTACACACATGAAACAACAAAATATATTAAAATCAAAAGGGTGAAAAACTAGGTTTGGGGAAGTATGGTCACATGATATAAAACCCCTATTATCTTGATCACTACCTACATTAACCCTCAAGCTAGTGTCTTAGATCAAATGTAATTATCCCTTAGGGAATGTACATAATCAATAAGCATGATAGATGCAATAATGACTTTCACCTAAACTCTTCCTTGATCAATCATGTAAATCTATGTGTGATGCAAAATTTTGAGCTATATTATTGACTAATTTTTAATTATATATTGTGCTAAAGTAGTAAGTGCTAGATATAAAATGTCTTGTAAAGTACTTTATGTAAGAGACTCTTTATTTTGAATTTGGGAGCTTTATTCACATTATCTAACATTACAAAGACAAAAAAAACTTAAGGACAAAGATAAGAAGTGATTAGGACTCATTAATTGAGGAAACATGACCATTGGGACTTAAAATGTAGTTGGGTATGAGCGCTAGAAATTGGACACCCTAGGTTCTAGTGCTATAGTCTAATCCTAGCACTCCTAAGTCTAATCCTAACACTCCTATCCTATAGGCTCGGGACCTAGGAGGATGGAATTAACATAAGAACTAAGGTTTGGCTGAGCTAAAATGACCATCTGGAAGGATAAAAATGATTGGTTCTAGATAAAAAGGTGAATCAAGCATGAAAAAAGACCAAGATAAGTAAAACAAAAGACATGGCTAATGTGAATAAGGCTCATATTCTCCAGTCAAAGTCTCTTGTGAAAGGACTATGAAAAGACATGTTATGTGTGGTTGCTTGACCAATTTAGGGTGTATACATTTGCTCCCTTTTTATTCTAGTGATGCAATAAAATGAAGTACTAGAGTAAAATAAAGAAGAAGAAAGTACATACCTGAACCCATCTATATAGATATAAATGTGTTGTAAAGGGTCCAACTCATTTCCTAGCTAGAGAAGTGGATGGAGAGATGAATAGTCCCTAGCTAAAGAAAGAATCCCTAAAATAGATGCCCCCTATATTGAATCTGGAAGTGGAATTTGTGTAACATGGAGGAGGGAAATGCTTTACCCTTTTGTTGAATCTAACTAAAGATGAGGAATTCTTAGAGGCCCAAAACAAATGTCTATCCTCTATCCCACATAAACTCATGTAATTTGTAATGTGTGTTTAGAATCTATATACTATGAAAAATAAAATCTATTATACCCCCACTATGAGTATTTGAACTAGAACTGAGAAATGTTTGGAGGTCCAAAACCAATGTCTATCCTTTATCCCACAAAAACTTATGTAGTCTAGGTCTAGGTGATGTAATTAACCAACCATTACAAATGGCCATATGCTCTAACCTAGTGACAACTTGGGTACAGCTAGGTGTAATTTAAAACTTTGGTCAATGTGTGAGAAGAGAATGGCATGTCTTTCCATTTCATCTGTATAATCCTAAATGATGAATAACATAAACATCTATGCCATGCCCCCAAATTTGGTATGTGAGTGATGTGTATGTATAATATAGTAATCTATATAACCACATGTGATATGACCTATCATTCCATGCCTCATGTGTAAAATTGGATATCAAAACACTGTGCTCTACACTATGCCTGTAATCTTATATCTAGTCTTGTAATTATGTCACGTTATATGAAGTTGTATGTGTGAGATGTGTAGTAATGTACATGCCCCAAAATCTAGTATCTGATCTAAATCTATATCAAATTCACTATGAATTCATATAATCTAAACCATTGTATTTGAATAGTCTATATACCTATAAGATGAAATCACTATGGATCCATATGATCTAAACCATTGTATCTGAATAGTTTGTATATCTATAAAATAAAAGTATATCCCTCTAAATGTCCTAAGTAATGCCAAGTGACCCATGTAATTTGAATCACTATATGTTTTGATGATTTTGAACTGAATCTGATAATCTAAATATTAGAGGTGTAAAAACCATGGTGTATCCACTTATGAGAGTGAATGGGCATGCTGAGTAGGTGTAAAAATAGGAATAGTAGGAATGATGCCCCCTTTTTGGGGAGAGGGATGAAATTTTTGATAAAGGAGGTCAATCCAAAAATGATGACTAGTGGCATTAGTAGAAACAAGGTTGGCTTATTGTGAATAACTTGAGAGTTTGTTTGATTGATTATATGAAGTTGTTGAAAATCGAATAAGTTTTGATTGGTGATAATCAAGTTGTGTGTCTAAGTATAAAATAAATATAGAGATGTGCATGTTGTAGTATGCAAATAAAGTAGTAAGAGTGTGAGGCTTACGTGATGTTGAAGATATAATTATCATGATTCTTGGAAGAAAAAAGTTTGAAAAATGAAGTTACAAGGTTTAAGTTATGGTCAATATAGTATTTTGTTTTTATTGAGAAAGTTGGGTAATATAGGGAATTAGATTGATTCTCGATTCATTTGTGTATTGACTAGGTTAAGATTTGGAGTAGGAAATATGCCCAGGAGATGAGCACCTATTGTAATCTAGTTTGAGTAGTTGGCAGCCCAATTTTAGGTTGGTGGTGATGTTATCCTGGTAAGTAGCTAAAATATTTGATTTTTACTTATTTTGAAGCCTATTTTTGATGTTTTAAGTTATTTAAAGTGTCCTAGGAAAAATTTCACTAGCTTCAGTTCTCCCATCCTGCATCCAGTGTTTTTATCTAGGTGTTAGTGCTCTCGTCTAGGTTATATCACTCCTATCCAGTGTCATTGTCTGGTATCCAATGTCATTATCTTAGAGGCTTAATTTTTTAGTGATGCTATTTTGTTGTTAATTATTGCTCTATTTTGGATTTTAATTTGGAATTATTGATTGATCGATATGTTGCTTCTAATGTTTTTAGGGTGTGGTATGGATGAGAGAGTTATATAGGGGCCAAGTGATGGAGACATTAAGGTTGTTACCATTACATGTTGATGAGAGAGCTATCATAGATAGAGTAGGGTTGGGTCATGTATGTGACTTAAACATAGTGCAATGGGATAGATATCTGATTATCACCTTATGTGAGAGGTGAAATTTAGATACATGTACTTTTTGGTTGCGTATAAGGGAGATTAGTGTGACACTAGAGGATGTGTATCACATTTTGTATTTACCTATTAGTGGATGGTAGGTGATGTCACAGGATGACATGGGTGTTGATGCTATTGATTGTGTATCCTTGTATTTTGCTGGTGTGCCCTCAGGTATACATCAAAGAGGCAATGATAGTGATGTGTTATTGTTATTTATAGTACATTATAGTGTTATACACCTATGAAAGTGGTTATTCATGTTGTTGGATTCATTTAATGTTATGGATGGGAGTAGAGTGTTGATTGCATATAGGATGCATAATATTGTGCATAGTGTGGAGGTATATGGTGCTTTGTTCTCATGGGGTAGGAATATTATTTATCACATATATAGGGATATTTACAAGTTTATATAGGAGGCATTTAGTGGTATATTGAGTGAAATGACATTATTGTATTGTTGGGCTTATGAGCACATAGCAGTTGTGTAGTTGATAAGATTACTGAGGGAGAGGTGGGCACCTCCATAGCCATTTGGGGAGTGTTGGTTGAGTACATTAGATATACAATCCCCTAGGATGGATCATTATAGGTGGTTGATAGATATATTGGTGGCTAGTGACATTATATGGAGGCTTTATAAAGGATTCTCGGGTGGGTCGAGGATGGAGTATAGTTGCAATATATAAGGGTCAGCTATTAGATATATGACCACTAGGTTGGAGTGTATGAGTGAATGATTAGAAATTTTGGGATACCAAAATATGTGCCCCTAACAACATGGGTGTGGGTGAGGAGTACACAGGCACTAGCAAGGGTAGGAGCTCATATGAGGCCCATGGAGGCTAGATATCACTGTTAACTTTAGATGTGTGAGATGTGACTATATACATTCCTAATGTGGATGATTTTGGATGTATAGATACATATACCACATGGAGGATGAGGCATCAGTGGGATCCATTATACCCTATTAATGGAGAGGATGCTCTAAAATATGAGGATCCACAGTTGATCCAGATGATGTGAGGTAAGCAGTGATTTCATTTAAATTGTGTACAAATTTGTGTTGTTAGTTTTTTTAAAACAATATAGCTAATGTAATGCCATAATTTATATGCAAGTGGAGTGAGAGGTGCTTAGGATGAGGTACATGCTAGGGTGGAGAGTGGAAAAAATGACTATTGGGAGACCCTCATCGAGTCTACACTCTGAGAGATCACATGGCATGTTCCTAATGATGCATTAGAGAAGGGATTGATAGAGAGAGAGTGATGGTTAAAGATGGTATTCATGCTCATATATTTCATAGGGATACTATAGTAACAACTACATATTCCAGGGTACTAGGATAGAGAGATAAGTTGAAGGCTGAGCTAGATAGGCATAAGATGCCCCCACTTAATTTTGGATTGGTGAGTATGAGGATTATAGATGAGTACACAGACCTTCAGAGGTGGTATGTGAACTTACATGAGGAGCATGGTTGGATACTATAGAAATAGTGTCATCACAAGAGGCATTCAAGAGTGTGAGGAGGTGTAAGGCCATCAAGTGCTAGAGTGGGTTATGGGACTAGTATTGGTGGGGAGAGTGAGACTAAGAGTGAGGGCATGATGCCTATTCATGATTGATTGTATTTGATACAATGTATATGTTTTTGAAAACTTCTTATATATATATGGATGTTGGTTTGATTTTGGATTCAGGTGTATTGTTTTATGGATTTTGGAATAGGTTGGTATATTTATTACAAATAGTTGATTAAAAATAGTTAATTTGACATTGATGTTGAGGTTGTATATGTTTGTTAAAATGGTACTTGGGGTATGTGATTTGATTTTTATTGATAAGTGTGATGTTAGTTTTTATTTTGAATTATATGAGTAAAAATTTGTTGTTTTGTAATTATTAAATTGATTTGATAAAGTGAGTTGGTTTAAAATTGGTAATATAGGATATTGGTAAGATTGAGATTTTGTTAATTTGGTTTGGCTAGGGATGGCTATTTAGAACTAGGAATGTTAGTTGTATGTAAAATGGGATGTAAGATTTCACTTTGTCCATATCACTTTCTTGAGAGTGGCTCAAGAATGTAAAGGCTGGCCTTTTGGCTCCATCATCACCTACTAAGTGAAGCTTATAAACTAATACCATTATGAATGTGTATGGCATCACAATATGTTGTATCACTATTTGAACCCTGATGGCCAACTAAACAAGTGTCCATACTGATCATGCTATATAGGAACAACATTGCATATGATATTTTCTATTATGCACTAACTATAGTTATGCATGGAGACTGCCAAATGTAACCTTACTAGATGTGTAATTGAAATTATGTTGTGAAGAAGAAATATAATCTATCTACAATCATAGTGGATTGCTATATGAAATAATAACCTATGGCCTTTTCTATGATGTATATGACTGAGCAATAGATCAAGTTAGAACTAAAACCTATGATGGGGGCTCATCTAATCTTAATGTTAACTGGTTTCTATGTGAAATGGGTCCCCAAAAGCTTAGCAGTAGTGAATATCTTTCTAGATCAGTATTATATGATGTGGGTTCATTTAATCTTAACCATAGTCAGTTGTTATGTGAGATATCACTCGGTCATAGTGAATATCTCTCTAGAGCGATACTCTACTACAGTGCCTATGACTATGCTAGATATGTATATAGAACTACACTATGTACTCCTCAGACTACACTATTATGTGTAGGCTACTCTTGATGTACTAGTTTTAAAACCTTCTAAATAGGTGGAATATGAGATCTCCTAGGAGGCTCTATCCTAGAAGCTACATTACTCTCATGATGAGTAATCGATGATTCCACTGAAGGAATGTCTTGGGATAACTCAATAGTGGAGGAATGAGGTTTATGGTTTCATGATGAAGCTGATCTTGGTGCCCCTTATGTGAATGTTATGATACCATTATCAACACATATATTAATGCAATCCCTGAGTCCATAATAATAATTATCTCTATGTCCATGAATATGATGATAGTTATAAAAGAGCTAATGTGGTTGTTTATGTAAGAGATGTGGATCTCATGGATGAGTAAAAGGTAATATGATTAACCTCTTATCCAGTAGTGTTGATAATATGACACATGGGCTATACCACTCTGAATCAAATTATAGCGGTGCCTTGTTGTTTTTCTCTATAGTGCATAATGTAGGTTGTGCTCCAAAAAATTGGTTCTCTATTCTTAACTAGTTACTTTTCTAGTTAAGGTCTCCTATCTTTTTTAGGACATGGTGGATATTGTGTGCTAGGAGCTATATGTGGAGGTACTATTTTGAAATCTAGAGTAATTCAATCAACTAAATCTACCTCAATCAATCCCAATTTCATTTTCATTGCTATAACTATATAGCACAAGTGCCTGAAAGAGGACTCTATTTGATATAATAGAGGTTCGAGGAGAGGTTGACGAAGCCCCTTAATAAAGATATGTTGAATTTATAAATCTATTAGTTTATAGATCAATCTTAACATGTGAGTCTTGAATCATAAGATATAATCACTAATTGGATTTGAAGTATTTTGATGCAAAGTGGCAAGTTTCTCAAATTTAACATGAGGGCCCATGTTTGATATGTAATATCTAATAAATGCTTCCTCTAAGTCATAATATGTGTGTAAGGAGCCAATGGGGAGTAGATGAAAGAACCAATTATGTACCTCCCCCACTAATGTTGGTTAGAACAACTTTAGTAGAATTTAAGGACTCACATGAGATGATAAAGCCTTCTAAAAGTCTTGAAGGTGTATAAATGGATCTCTAGTTCCATCAAATTAGGGTAATGATGGAATCTAGAAATGTTTAGGAAATGATGCTTTTATGAATGTCTTCAGAAGAGGGTTACTATGTAAATCATTGGTATCTATCCAAGATTTATAAGCCTTATTTTTCAAGGTAAGAAGATGTACTTGGTGTTGTAATTCACCAACTGCATGCATTAAAAAAATAATCTCTTGGGATGGTATATTAGCATCTTAAAGTGGTTAATTTAATCATTGGATTTGATTATTAAATTTAGACATGGGAATGCTACATTTAGAAATTGGATCATAGAGAGGAAGTGTGCTCACTCTAACCTTTAGAGGAATGGTAACTTGGACCTTAGTAGAGGGATGTGGGTGTAGACACTAGAAAACTGCACACTTACATTTTTCAATGACTAAATGCCTTAGAATCCACTAAAACATATTAAACATTCACAAAACCCCCTTTAACCCAACCAAATCACTATTCTCCCAGTCACAAATATCATTCAAAATCACTATTCAAAAGTACTATTCACCCTCACTATTCATTATGGGACCCACAATCACTATTCATGATGACATGGCAAGTGACATGGCATGTAACATGTCAAGTGACATGGGAGGTGATTTGGTAGGTGATATGGAAAGTGGCATGGCTTATAAGTGGTGTAGCTTGATGTGGGACATCATACCCCACCTAGGACCCTTCCCAAAGTGTTTGATGACCTCATTCAAGCATCACAAGCCCCCCCCTTGAAATGTGGTGGATTTTACCTTAAGGGGTCCTTATTCAATATGTATTTTTGTCTTTCCACATGAAATTGGAATTTAAAAGAGATACCTACCTCTTTAAGACTTTGGGAAAGATAAAGGGCACACATATTTGACTTTTTAACCCAAATGGAGGCTCACCAACCCAAATGGGAGACTTTTCAACCCACATGGGAATCCCCACCAACCTCACCTTAGAATTTTCATCTCCCTACATGGAAAATTGTGCCATATTTTGATGAAGACAAATAAGGGTGGTAAAAACTCTTTGGTCTTATTCAAACCCATGGGCATGATTTCCATTCAAACTTGGATTCATGTGCAAAGTGGAAGATTTTCTAACCCACATGGGAATCCCCACCAACCTCACCTTGACTAAAACATGCACCACTTGGATAAATTCTAATTGCTTCAATATTCCTCTATTTTATCATGTTTCTTCACACAAACATGCTATAAATACCCCCTCTCCTTCACCCAAGGTTAAGTAGGCAAGTTAGTCTTTTGTTCTTAGCATATTGCCATAGGTTTTTGGAGAAGGTAATCATCTTGGAGGTCATCATCATCTTGGAGAGAAGATCTAAAGTAATTAAACTCTACCAATATCTTCAAAAATCATCCTCAACAAGCCATCCTTAATCCATCTTCAACAAACATCAAGGTAATTTGTATTGTTTTGCAAATTCAATTTCTTCTTTCTTAACCCCCTTTACCCTCTTCTTTATTGACCTCAAAACCATAACCCCTTTGGCCTTATTATTCTCCTTTCACCCCTTTTCCTCTTGACTCTTAACCTCTTCTTTCTCTTTATTCCATTTACCCATTATCCTCCTCACCATTTATCCCTTTGTCCCCCTTTACCTCCTTTCTTTCTCATCCCTTTCATCCATTTACCTCTTCACAATTTATCCCTTTTGCCTTCTTTATTTCTTACCCTTTTTACCAATTTGACCATTTACCAACCTTAACCAAAACTTTAGCCCTTGTCACAAGACAAACCAAATCATTTTCAAACCCAAACCACAACCTTGCCTTCACCAATTTTTAGCATTAGTATAATCAAACTAGTTACTTCATTTTGATTAGTTTAGCAAATCATTTAACTTCATTGTCTCAAATTTAGTTACTTGCTATTTTTAATATCAATAATTTGCTATTTTTATGAAAAATCATTTTATTTCATCATTTTAACTTAAGTTTTTAAAGTAGGTAGATTGATAGCCTTCTAGAAAGCTGTTGTTTCTAGGATCTAGCTCACGCTAGGCAATCCACCCATTTGCTTGTCTAATAAACAATTTTATTTCAGTGTTTTCTTATTTCTAGGTCATCCTCCCAAGCCAAAGAGGATACGTCCACAATAAATTGGATTCAATGCATGAATTTTCAAAAAAAAATTATACATACCCCTTATCACTAGTTTCTTTCTTTTCAAATAATTAAGAAAAGTAAAGAAATTTGAGAGAAATAGTGGGATACCATTCTTTTTAGGTGAAGAGTGAGAGAAAAGTGCTATTATAATAGTAGGTGGCTTGGTAGATTCATTGGTATCTTTATGTTTTAGCAAATCACATTCTAGTTTAGAAGAAGATGTGATGTTATCATTAATATGTGCATTATTTGAAATAAAATCATGCATAAAAATAGAAACAACATTTTGTAATGCATGATGTTTGAGGGGAGGAGTGAGATAAGAGTTAGAAACAAGAGATGCATTTTATTCCTCACTATGTACATAATAATCATCATTATTTCATGTATTAAGATAATCAAATTTTTTTTCATAGTCACTCTTAGTTTCATATTCATTTGCATGTTCACTATCATACTCATTATCACTTTTATTGTCACTACCGATAGGTGTAAGAGAAGAATTTAATTCTTTTCTAATATGTAATAAGTTATCATGTGAAATTGGAATATTATGTGCATCTATGTTATCCATGGATGGAGCGTATGCATTATTTTCATTTGCAATATAAGAATTAAGAGTAAGGGAGTTATCATTTAAACATTATTTTGATAAAGTAGAGTTGAGAGCATGATATGGATAATTTGAACTATGCATTAGAAATTTGATTTTATTGTGTTTATATTGTTGTATTTTAAACATCTAAGTAGCAAAAGAGAGGGAGAGATTAGGTTCACGTGGAATAAAATTATCACCAATAAGAGGTTCACTTGGAATTGCATGACTAATTTATTCATTTGGTGCATTATGCATAGGAGAATGAGGTGAAAAGTACCTTTCCCATTTATCAAAATTATTTTCTTTAGAAGAGGGAAAAAAGGAGATAGGTTTGAGATAAAAAGATGCATCTAATTTTTATTCAATATCACTTTCACAATTATCATCATATTCCTCATTACAACAATAGTAATTATCTTCATTGTAAGTGAAATCATTTTCCACATTTTTAGCTAATGTGCAATTTTGAAAATTTGTCCATTCATTGTCATAATTATGAGAAAAAAATAGAAATTGATCTATGGGATGAGAGGGAAGAAGTGCCTTAGTGGCTATTTTATTTGTTTCACCAAAGATAATGTAAAAAAGTAATATTAAGCAAATACATGAAAAAATAACTACTAATATAGAGATTTTGAAAATATTTTTGACACTCAAAACAATTTGTAAAAATTCCAAAATATTTTTCTAAAAATTGCAAGGAAGGCTTGGGGTTTGAGGACCAAGTTTGGAAATCTAGGGTTTTGGGTTGGGGTTTTAGAATTTTTACATTTTTTTGAAATAATTTAAATTCTAAAATAAATTTGAATAAGATAAATGCACAAAAAAATATTAAAAAATTAGAAAATTTAAATTTAATTTTTACATAAAATAACTACCAACATAGATATTTTGTTCAAAAATTCTAAAATTTTAATCTAAAAATTATAAGGGAGGGAGGCTTGGGGTTCGAGGACCTAGTTTGGAAATCTAGGGTTTTAGGTTGGGGTTTTAATTTTTTTGAAAATTATTACAATAATTTAAATTCTAAAAATAAATTTGATTATAATAAATACACAAATAGGTATACCAAATTTGAATTGAATTTTTGCACAAAATATGAAGAAAAAATGCTAAGGGTACCTAGGGTTTTAGATTTGTTCGAAATAAGTTAGGTGCACAAAATGTTTTATTATTTTTGGGAAAATAGTGTTTAGTTCCTAAACAATAAAGGGTCTGGAGTAAGATAAAAATCTAATCTAATATGGTAAAATATAGATTTTGATCAAATTAATTACATAGGGAAGAGAAGTAACTTATCTAGAAAAGTAAATTGAGATGACTATTTCAAAGCCTGAAAACTACTGCATAGGATTAAGAAGATGTCAAGAATTTAGATCTATATTTCATTTGGTGAAAGGATAGGAGCACTAAAAATAGGACACTTTAGGATCTGGTGTTATAGTCTAGGTCCTATCATTATTTTCCAAACTGTTCACAGAGATTTGAGTTTTATAGGTTTTGTTCATTGTCCCTATGTGAGCTTGCCTATGAAATTTTGAATCCTGAATGTTGATAGATTTATTTGTAGATCTATTTTAATATTCAAAACCTTGGGTTCATGTACACACAAAATAACAAAATACATCAAAAGGAAAAGGGTAAAAATTGGGTTAGGGGAAGTATGATCCTAAGTCTAAAACCCTTGTTATCCTGATCGCTGCCTATATTAACCCTCAAGCTAGGGTCTTAGATCAAATGTAGTTTTCCCTTAGGGAATGTGCATGACCAACGTCCTTGATAGATGAAAGAATTACTTTTGCCTAGGCCCTTCCTTGCTCAAGTATGTAAATATATGTGTGATGTAGAATGTTGAGCTATACTATTGACTAATTTTTAATTATGTATCATACCAAAGTAGTAATTCCTAGATATAAAATATATTGTAAATTTTTTTATATAAAATAATTTTATTTTTGAATTTGGGAGCTTTATTAAAATTAGTTGACATTGAAAATACAAATAAAACTTAAGGCTAGCTAATAAGTGATTGGGACTTATTAAGAGAGAAAACCTAACCATTGGGACTCAAAATATAGTTGGACAAGATCACTTGAAATGGGACACCCTAGGGTCCAATGCTATAGTCTAATCCTAACACTCCTATCCTATAGGCTCAAGACCTAGGAAGATGGAATTAGCATGGGAAATAAGGTTTCACTGCACTAGAATGACCATCTATAAGTCTATGGATGATTGGTTATGGATAAAAAGGTGACTCAAGCATGAAATAAGACCAAGATAAGTAACACAAAAGACATGGATAATATGAATAAGGCTCATATTCTCTAGTCAAAGTCTCCTATGAAAGGACTATGAAAATACATGATATGTGTGGTTACTTGACCAATTTAGGGTGTATACAAAACACTTGCACATTTCAAATGACCTTTGGCTAGTTATCAATTTCCCATTATATTTTTAAATAAACTATATATAAAATTTTATATGGGTCATATCCAAGAAATGTTTTGTCTATTGTTCATGGTTTTTTGAAAATTTTCTTATTTTAACAACATATTTTATATTAGGTGAAACCCTTGTGTTATCAATCCAAAAAAATTCAATCAAATGTCTTATTCCTTCAGCGAATACCTTATTTTTTTATGAGATTCAAACACTAAATGCCCATTAATTTGTGAGTAAAGGGTCACCAAGTCTTGTTCTTATTTTTTATGGATTTAATTAGATTTTTCCTATTCAGGTTCATGTCTATACTTGTTTGACTAAAAAATCAGCCTCTAGATGTTGACTTACTATAAACTTTATTATTGCCTGTCTTTCCACATTGATATTTCTTTTCAAGTTTTTTTACCTATTGCATTAAATGAATTAGTTAGATTATTTACTACTGAATTATTTCTTCCCTCTATATTTATTCTTCTTAACCCTAAATTATGCATCACATGACACATTTTTAACATTTTCATAAATTGAACAAATAGTTGGCATCATTGTATATGGGGTTTGTTCTCAAATGCATAGTCTCATACACATTGAACATGATGTTTAATTATTTTTATTGACATTTAACCATCCATAGGTTATAATATCTTCTCATCTATTTCAATAAAATACCTTAGTGATCATCACATTATCCTTGGAGGTGTGGGTCTAGGAGATAGATTGTTTTTAAAATTGAATAGTGTTAACACTTCAAACATAGAAGGGATATTTGAGTGTTGGTTAAAATTAGACTCTATAGGGGAAGTAAATTCCTCTTTATTAAGAGAGAGATGAATTGGGTTCATTACGTGATGTTCATTATCATCATGCTAAAAAATTTCATTAGGGATGGATGCTTCATTATATTGTGTTTCTCTATATGTTTCATAACTCAATATAAATTTATTAGTTAGATGTTATATGTTTTAAATTTTATCATTAAACAAGGATTGATTATTTATTTTCTCATTTGAAAATGTATCAAAATTAAATTCCATGGAATCATGTATGTTATTTTCAATTGAAAAATTACTTGGTATGGAAGAAATGCATTCACCTTATCCGGAAGCTCTTATGGATGCTCTCTTATCTGCTTGTATTTTTATTTATTTTTCTCTCTTGAATTCAATTTCCTCATTTTTTAGCTCCTTAATTGGTCTTTCTTATGACTAATTGACCTCATGATCTATCTTTATGATTTTAAGTCCAAGTAGAATAAAAATATAAGAGTTTATACTAATTGAGATAAATTAATTGAAGAATTTTCAAACTATCAATAGTAAAAACTAGTTCCAAGTTTGTAAAATGCAAAATGATATAATAAAATTCATGGATAAGTATATTTGTATTAAATTTTTTACGGACTATGATTTAAATTTTTTGTGAATATTAGAGTTTTATTCCTAATTTAGTTAAGGGTCCGAGTTAATTAAATTAGTAAATAATATTTTAATAATTAAGATATTGATTTTTATAATTTAATCTCAATTTAAACCTTTCTAAAAATAGTAATAGTTGTGGAAAAAATAAGACTTAGCTAGAAATATATTAAGATGGTTGAGATAAGGTATGAAATTCACTATGTAAGACTGGGATAGTGTCATAAATCAGGGTATAACCTTCATTTCATGAAAGGATAGGAGCACCAAAATAAGACTCCCTAGGGTCTAATGTTATAGTCCCATTCTATCACTATTTTCTAGGAGACTTGAGTGTTTTGAGTTTTGTTCATTGTGTTTGTGTGAGCCTGCTTGTGAAATTTTGAGTGTTGGATATCTGTAAAACTCCCTATAGAGCTGATTTAGCCTTGAAACCCTAGAATCTATTATGCTTTAACAAAATTTGGGAAAGAGGGGGGTTAGTGTGTGTAATATATGATAAATATGTATATACACCCCTTCTATGGGTACATTGCCTACATACCAATACTCTGAAGAGGGATCAAGCCTATGTAGTTCTCTCACTTGATGTGCTTTATGCAATTTTGTGTATGAAGATGCAAAATTTTAAAACTAGGTGTGCTTGAGGTGGTTAGGGGTTGGTGTAAGGATTTAGAGATACTTGTAGCTATATTATATGATTATATGCAGAGAATAGGGAAGTTTTTCCTTAATATTCTTGCTTGATTTGTGATATTTTCCAACAACCTTCTAAATGAACTTTGAATGGGATTTTATAGGGATATATTGGTCATGGGTCAAATGGATTCATGTTAGGTTGATAAGAAGGAGGATATGAACTAAAAGGAAATGACCATTGGTGGTAAAAATACACTTAGACAAGAGCAAACAAAATGGACACCCTATGGTCTAGTGTTATATTCCAAGTTGAGCAATATTATCCTAAAGGAACATGACCTAGGGGGATGGAATTATCACTAGAAATGTTTCCTAGAGGAGGTGGAATCATTGTCTAGAAGGCTATGAATGATTGAGAATCAGTGAAAAGATGCCTATGAGGGTCATGAGAGAAAACAAGAGGAACCTATGGGTTGAGTGTCACAAGCCACACTCAAGTTACCAATTTTCACATTTTATATGACTATATTCCCCCCCACCCCCACTTTATTCTAGTGATGTAGCAAAGCAAAATACTAGGATAAAGGAGAAATAGAAAGTATACTTGAGATTACCTACAAGGGTAAAGCTCATGAAGTTGAGTGATGTTGGGTGTGTATAGAGAGATCATGTTTATGAAGTGATAAATCTACAAGAGCAAATAAAGAGTAGATCAGTTTTTACCAGATATGTTATATCCAAAATAAGAATGTACAAATTTGGGTAAGAGAGAGAGAGAGGAAGAGAAAGGAACAAATACACCTCACCAGGTATGCTAACTAATACAAAACTTTTTGTGATGCTGAGTGATACTGAGTATGTGCTAGATGATGTTGAATGATATTGGATATGGGTTGTACTAAAATTAATATTGTGAATGGAACTGAGTGCTCAATTCCCTAAGAGTGGCTCAAGAATACAAAGTCTAACCCTTTAGCTCCATTGTCTCCCACTAAGTTAAGCTAGGTGTTCATGCATGTGTTAATCAATGTTTGGACTATGTGTCCAATCCCTCTGAATAGGTGGCTTAAGAATACAAAGGCTAACTAGTCCTTTAGCTCCATTATTTCCCCATGAAGTGAAGCTATAAAATGATATTAGTATGAAATGTGTGTCATATGGGATGGATCTTGAAGCCCATCAATTATCTATAATCTAAAAATGTGGTGTGGATAGTGAAATGTGTACTGGAAACTAGGCCAATCTTAACCAACTCAAAAAAGGTAGAGATTAGGCTTCTATGAAAGCCACTTCAAAACTAGACAATAGGCTTATGTGGAAGACACTAAAAAATGTGGAGGTTAGACTTGTATGAAAGCCACTTTGAAATGATGCCAACCACTTACAAATCGAATAAGGCATGTAATTGTTGAGAATTCTTGGGTAATAAACTAAACTCAAAAAGAAAAGAAGTCAAATGTGTTGTGCACATTGCCCCTAATCACTGGTGTCTAAAACATGGATTCTAATATGGAAGTTATATCAACTACCTAATCTAAAACTAAAAATGAGAGCCATCATTCGATGTATGATGAACCTATATCTAGATTATCTAAGAAAAAATATGTTGAAACTATTGATTCTGAACTGGTCTACATGTTCAAAACTATAGCTAAGCTTACCTATCTTCTTATGTCTGGAAAATATAATTTGGATAGGAGAATCAAAATCAAACACCCTATTATCTATTTTTGTATTCCAATCTTGGTGATATTATCCTATGCTGATTTTGATGACTATTCTATAAATGTCACTATTTTCCTGGTTTATTCTAACCAGTTTGAAGTCTAGCTAATGTTCTGGGTGTTCTAAATGTTGATTTTTTGACCAGTTAGAGTTATGATATCTATGAAAAATCCTTGTTTGTTTCCCCATATTTTGAGAGTAGGAATGAAGACATTGTAATGACTATATTTATAAGAAAGATCCCTACAAGTGTGTTATGTTGTGAGAATACATGATATAGCAATGATAATCGACAAGATATCTCAAGATATAGCATGATTTGTGATGGAGATTGTTAGATCAATAGAGGTATGCCTAGATATATATAACAATGTAATAGCATATACAATGTACTAAATTGAAACTATAAATGTTAGGTGTTAGGTGTTAATTGTTAAGGAGGGATGGAGCATGATGTCCATCATGGCATCCAAGAAAGCAAGATAATGCATGATGTGGATCATGGAATTGAAAAAAATTGAAAAGAAATCAAGCAACAAGTACACAAGGAAAGAAGTAAGAAACATACAAGAGTTTCCAAGGTTCCAAGCAAACAAGGGACATGGGCACATGTCACTCAAATTGGAAAGCAAGCATACAAGGCATGTACATTCAAATGCCACATATACATACAATTGGAAATAAGAAAAGTTGGTGTGAAATCCATAATCACATAAAAGAGTACAGGTAAAGGACATTGATAAATGTCCTAAAGCACATAAAAAGAATAGAAGAAAAGGACATTGGCAAATGTCCTAAGGCACATACAGGAGACAAAACAAGAATTGAGAAAATGCAATCATATCTAACTACATAAATCAAGAAAGGCAAGCGTGTAAATACTGGAAATATAATTACATCTAACTAATCAAAGTAAGAGGTAAAAGTATGTAAGACATAGAGTACAAGAATAGGTATATTTTAAGAAATACATAAGTTCTATATAATAGTGAGTGTCGATAGAGTAATCTGTATAAGATAGTAAGTAATGTACATCAACAAGATAACTATAGTGTGTGGTGTAGGAATGACATAACCTACATGGTGTTATCATGTAGAAGATGCCCCTAGTGGGTAGATATATCAAAATGTGTCTCGAATGTATGTATTAGGATTCCCCCTCAATGGGTAGAGTAAAGCAATCAAGGATCTATAAGTCACTTCACACACTCAAAATAAGATAAAGTGAAGCATGGTAATGTTGATAAACTGATAAACAATAGAATAGAATAACAAATGTAAGTCTAGCATGGTAGTAGAAATGTAAAACATGGATAATGCATATAATTGAAATGTTTTTAAATTATTTAAATATTTTTGGATTTTTGAAATTTTATATTATTTTTGGTATTTTAAATATTTAAATGTTTTTAGTATTTTTGAAATAAGTTATGTATAATCAATCATGAGAAGACTATGTACAAGTGATTTGAAAAAATTATGTACGATACAATGTGTGAAATGACTAGGTTGGAGGAGGCAAAGGGTCCAAAGATGGAACCCATTGGGGATGGAGATGGAAGAAGGGATCATGGCCATCATCAAATTCTTTAAGATCATCATCATAAGTATCATCATATGCTATAGATTTTGTATGCATATCTCCTTAGGTGTCAGTAAGATATGTGCTCTATGTGTAGTGGGAGATCTATCACTCATAACGGTGTCATCCTATCAATGAAAAATTGAAGGTTTCTCTAGTGATGAATATGTTGAGTCCCCTCTGGGATATTTAGCTATGGTAGTAGATGATTTTTATAAAAGTGGCATGGCCAGTGCTAGTAGTGATGTAATCTAAATAATACCCTTATCCTATAGTTTATCCAATCTCTATTGTAAAGTTGTACATGAATTTGTATCATGGCATGTAATCTTGTGAAAGAGATAAAATGGGTGATCATCTTTCCATGATAACATATTAATAGATATGTGTCATACTATAGATAGTGTAATTAATCCATGATCAAGTAATATCTATTATTGATTCTATGTGTTGCCTACCTGAATTTAAATGACTAACTCTTTATCTATAGAGGTAACCATATGAACTATATGTTCCAAGTGATCTATTTGTGGATGTGAATGTGGAGTATATCTTGAGAGTGTAGTTCAAGATGCTAGAAGTGATGTAGGATGTTTAATGAGAGCTCTATAATAATTTTGTTACACTCTTGGGCCAACTAGTATAAAGTTCAATCCACACAAATAGTCATTTATGAGTGTGGGTGTCATATCATCATCCAAAGTAGTCTAGGAATTTGTATCAACATCATATACATATGGTAACTCAAAATTTACCACAAGGGGTAACTTTGAAATGGGAGTCTCATCAACTATAGTAGTAGAAGTTAGAAGTGTTGTGAGAGTATCTATAACTATCAGAGTAACTATAGTTATAGAATCAACTGGTACTACTATAACTATTGTCAGTGATTGTCTAATTGTAATAGGTGTAAGAACCATGACTATTGGAGTAACTAGAACGGCTAAAGCTACTATGATTGGTTGAGTATCTAGAGCTGAGGACACAATAGTTAGTGGAGGAGTGTGAGATGTGCTAGTCTTTCCTACCTCATATGTATGTATATGATCAAGATAAATGTAATGAGCTGGTGACTAAATTGTGATATGAGGTCTCTAATCTAGTGAAATATTTGAAGATGACTTTGCAATTTGATAATATCTAAATGTTTGGTTATCTATTAGGCATGTGTATAGGTATCCTTCATGGATAAAATTAACACATCAGTGAAGAGTATAAGGAACTACCCCCATATCATGTATCTAAGGTCATCTAAGTAAAATATTATAATGAAGAGGACCTGGTATGACCTAGAACTATGTAGAGAGGGTTTTTGGCCCTACCATGATATCCAAAGTAATGGTGTCTAATATCTATCATCGTATATCATCAAACCCTCTAATATGCTTATATTATTTTTTTAGGGATGCCATATCTTCACCCATGGTTTGTAATAATGTTATATTGCATATATTAAGTCCAAAACCATTATCAACTAGAAATATCTTAACTACACTAGTTTCAACTTGAGCTTGTATGGATAATGATAATTTTTAATCAATAACTATTTGAGATGGCATGTCCTCATGATCAAAAGAAATAACATTTTCTATAGTTTTTAATGTGTTGACCACTAATGAAAAATAAGAAGACTCTAAATTAATGGGCATAGAAGTCTGAGTGAGTGCTTGATAAAGAATTGTCCTTAAACACATTGGCTTTTTGAAGTAGTTCTAACATGGAAATCTTAGCTGGTGTGTTTCTCAATTGATCAAAAATATCATATGCCTTGTGTGGATCTACCTATATGGGTGCATTGGGCCTAGGATGGGAAGGAATAGGAGGGTGGTGGGGCTCTTAACTAGGTGGGGGAAGGATGGTAGCAGGCTGAGTAACAACTCTAACCACATTATCTACTATCTGTATAGGACTAGTAGTAACTACAGGAGGAGAGTGAAGATAATCGATAGGTCAAGGTGGTGGAGGGATAAAGGGTGTGAATTGGGATCTTTAGAAATGGGTAGTGACCTCAAGAATAGAAAATGGACCATGCAACATAACTCTACATGGGATAAAGGCTCCAAGGGAGGTGAGGCAAGAGGTATCTTAACATGTTTAACCATAAATCTCTTAATATCATCCAATATTATGAAAAATATGCATGAAATGCAAAGAATGAAGCTTTGTACTAGTATATGGTAAACTTCATCATTCACGTACGTGATAGGACCAAATATGGTCTCCTTATTATTTACAATAAATGCAAGAAATATGTGTAAATAAGTGAGATCCATTGTTGCTATTATGTAAATTCTAATTTTAGATGTAAGGTGATACCTCAAGCAAACAAAGCGACCTAGTATATGCAACTAGGGTTTTGAAAATGATTACTTTTAAAATTTATTATGGAATTTTAAAAATTAAAGTGAATTTTTGATTTAAATATGATAATAAAAAGTAAGAAAATTATTGGAAAATTCTTGGTTTGAAGGGACCTAGTATGTGCAACTAGGGTTTGTAAGAAAAACATTTTTTTAAAATTACTATGGAATTTTAAAAATTAAAGTGAATTTCTAATTTAAATATGCAAGTAAAATATTAGAAAATATTTCTAAAATTAGCAAAAAAATATTCCTAGGGTTTTTATGCACAAAGGACCTAGTAAATTCAACTAGGGTTTGGAATAAATTATTTTAAAAACTACTAAGGTAAATTAAAAAATTTAAATGTAAATTTATGATTTAAATATTTAGGAAAAAATTAGAAAATTGATATAAAAATTAGAGTAATTTTTCTTAGTGTTTCTAGGGTTTTTATGCACAAACGAAGTAAGTTGGGTTCACCAAATGATTTAATTTTTTTGGGAATATTGGATTCCTATTCCTAATTTAGTTAAGGGTCTAAGTTAATTAAATTAGTAAATAATATTACAATAATAAAGATACTAATTTGTATAATTTAATCACAATTTAAACCTTTTTAGAAATAGTAATAAATGTGGAGAAAATAAGACTTAGCTAGAAACAGACTAAGATAGCTGAGACAGGATCTAAAATTCACTGTGTAAAATTGGGATAGTGTCATAAATCAGGCTTTAGCTTTCTTCATGAAAAGAGAGGAGCATAGAAATGGTATACCCTATGGGTTGATGCTATAATCCTCTTTTATCACTATTATTCAAGAGACTTGAGATTTTTGTGTTTCATTTGTTATGTCTGTGTGAGCTCGCCTATGAAATTTTGACTATTGGATGTCTATGAAACTCCCTATAGAGCTAATTTAGTTTTCAAACCTTAGATTCCATTGTGCTTTGACAAAATTTAAAAAAGAGGGGGTTTATCATGTGTAAGATGCACTAAAAATGTATCCACACCCCTTATGTGGCCACACTATCTACATACCAATAATCCAAAGAGGGATCAAGCCATATGTAGTTTTCTCACTTGATGTTCTTTGTGAAATTGTGTGTATAAAGATGTAAAATGCTAAAATTAGGTGTGCTTGAGGTGGCTAGGGACTAGTTTAAGGATTTGGAGGTGATTGTAGCTATATTGAATGGTTGTATGTAGAGAATAGGGAAGGTTTTCCTCAATGGTCTTGCTTGTATTCTTCCTTTCTTTATGATATTTGCCAACAACCTTCTAAATGAACTTTGAATGGGATTTTAGAGGGATCCATTGGTCATGGGTCAAATGTATTCATGTTAGGCTGAAAATAAAGAGGATAGGAACCAAAAATAAATGACCATTGGTGGTAAAAAATATTTGGATAGGAGCATAAAAAATGGACACACTAGGATCCGACGTTATAGTCCAAGTTGGGCACTATTGTCTTGAAGGAACAGGATTAGGGGGGATGGAATCATCACTAGAAATGCTTCTTGAAGGAGGTAGAATCACTATCTAAAAGACTATGGATGACTATAAATCAGTGAAAAGATGCCTATGAGGGTCATGAGAACAAGCAAGAGGAACCTATGAGTTGGGTGTCACAAGCCACACTCGAGTTACCAATTTTCACATTTTATATGACTACAAACTACAAAAGGTGTGCATACTTTTAAAAAGCATACACACCCTTAATAGAGGTAATTTATGATGTATTAATGCATTTATGAAGCCTCTCATTTAATAAATAGGGTGTATGCCATTTATATAATGGTGTACACCCTTTACAAAGGGTGCCCACCCTTCTATAAAGGGTATGCACCCTTTTGATAGAACTTTAAATGTTTTTCAAAGGGTGTGTACCCTTTTGAAATATATTTTTATGTTATTTAAAAGGTGTACACCCTTATGCAAATGGCATACACCCTTTTGTAAAGGGCACACACCCTATAGAAAGGGCATACACCCTGTATAAAGGGTGTACATGCTTAACAAATGGATGTGTACCCTATGGAACAAATGGATGTGTACCCTATGGACAACATTTACTTTAAGATATTTTAGTTTCCCTCTAAAATTGGTTTATATTTAAGATTTGAGGATCCAAACCTAACCTAATATGTATTATGGATCAAGCGACATGGCTTTTATTAAATTTATATGTTTTTTTAGTTTTCACGGACATATATGAGTAGATAGATTTGTTTATTTAAATTTTTTTTTATAAGTTTGTAGGTAGGAGAACATAGTTTCTAAATATATAAATTTTTAATGTTATATCAATATTTACAATTATTTTTAAAATTCTACTTAACATATCTTGTTATGGTTAATGCATATATCCTTATAAATAGTTTAATATTTTTTTCATTTATAAGCTTTTTATAAAACTTAAATTTCAACAATCTAAACATCATTTTATATGCTTTTAAAAAAATGATTTTCATCAAGTTAAAGTCAAAAATTTGTGTTTGTACACTTGTAATTTCAATTTTCTAGTTGTCTTGACTTGTAAAATTACACACACACACACACACACACACACACACACACACACACACACACACACACACACACACACACACGCAAAACCAGAGATATGAACTAGACAAGTGAGGTTTTTGATTATTAGACCCAAAACCAAGAATGAGGGTTTTGAAAAATGGTGATACAACCAAGTAGGTTTAAAGATCCCAAAACCATAAAACTTCACAATGAGATGGTTTTTAGGGTCCCACAACTATAACATGCACAATAATAGGGTTTGAAGAATCCCACAACCAAAGCAATTCAACCAACAAGAGGGTTTGATGGATCCCAACATCATATCACCAAGAGGGTTTAAAGGATCCCAAAACCTTAGAAAATCAAGAAAGGAAACCCCTCAACAAATATAAAATGCAAACAATAGCTATCACACTTTAGAAGAGCTTCCCTAAAGCTTACACTATAGAATAAAAGCTAGTCAAGAACAAATAAACTTCTGTTAATATTCTATCTCCTCAAGACATCTACATAACTAGTGGGTTTGCACACCCACTAAGTCAAATAACAACAAAAAAATCTAAATCATCCCTAGTAATCTAGCAGTAGTTTGACATAAGTCAAGAATCATTAGCCCATCATAAATCACCTTTGTCTCCTCTTTAGTGAATAAACCTTGAAAAATTTGTCTATCATCATTCTTATTCCTATGGTGGTGGTTGGGATAATCATTGTACAATAGGCCAATTAGATAAAAAGTGAGACAAAGGTGAAATTTCCAATATCCATCCTTCTCAAAAAGATAACACAATGGAATCCTCTAACATCCACTGAAGGAAGGGGTAGATTCCTCTATCATCCACCCAAGCCCCAAAAGTTATGATGATAAATCCTCTAACTTCCTCCATAAAAAACCATGACATTCTATCCTTGAAAAGGTAGGGAGATTTGAAGAAGATCCCTCTAATATGTGTGTGTGTGTGTGTGTATTCAACATTTCCTCTATCTATATATTAAATTTCTTTCAAAAAATTCATTCATTTACTTAAAAATGTATCCGTACACATGCAATCTACTTATTTTTTCATAAAAAGTACTATGCCATTGTCAAAAATACATCAATTTTGCATACTTTTCTCATTTAATCATTACGTTTTTTATATATTTAGAAACAACATCTAAAATACCATAATTCGTATTCTTATGTTATTATAAAATTCTTTGCTTGTCTCATATGTGTGTGTGTGTTTGTGTACACACACACACACACACACACACACACACACACACACACACACACACACACACACATTCAACATTTCCTCTATCCATATATGAAATTTCCTATAAAAAAATCATTCATTTACATAGAAAAGTATCCGTACACATGCAATCTACTTATTTTTTCATAAAAAGTACTATGCCATTGTCAAAAATACATCAATTTTGCATTCTTTTCTCATTTAGTCATTAATTTTTTAATATATTTAGAAACTACATTTAAAATACCATAATTCATATTCTTATTTTATTATAAAATTATTTATTCATCTCTAAAATTCTCTCCAAGTTCAACTACTTTTTTCAGAAAAAAAAAAGTGGCGCTATAAGCCCCTATTTTTGTCCCCCATTACCTTGCATCTACCCACTATTATCTTTACACATGGTCATAACAGGGGATTTTTCTATGCTTCCTATAAAATTCAAGAAAATCCAACATATTTTTTTTATTGATATTTTTTTTCAACTTTGGAAAGCTATAAATTTTAATATATTTAATAAAGAACATGTAGACAAAGATTTATCTACTACTAATATAATTTAAATGCTTTCTAATATCATGATTTAGATCCACATACAAGTGGGAAAAGTGGCATTAGAGTTAGAATGCCTTTGCCCCCTCATTGGTCATTGGAGTAGTGCCCCTTCTACTATTATCATGGTAACCTCCAAATTCTCCTCAATAAGCCCCTATTGAAAGGGACCAAGGGCAAAGGAAGTGTAGAGGGTGGTGAAAATCATGCAGTCAGTCTATGTTCTCCACTCCTCTATCTCCTCACCAAAGGTTCTTACCATTGTGGGGCCATGGAGGGTGGACCTCTCCTCAAGCTAGTTTTGGGAATTCTCATTTTATTTCCTTTGGTTGGGATGGGTAAGCTTAAATGTCTAAATTATCTTTGACTATTTCACCTCGTTGTTGGCAGACAGAGGAAATACTAAAAAAACTACAAAACAAGATGGTTAGGAGCTAGTTCTTGATATTACACATCCCCATGGGATAGCTAGAGAGATAATCCATATAGTCCATTTCCTCCTCCTCCTCCTTTTATAGAATTGGTCGTACCACTAGCTTAAGATTTTACTCCTTGCTTACTATTTATAGAAGTTTACAAAACCATTATAATTATTGTTAAATTGTGCCACATAATTTTGTAATGATATTATTTATGGGCCCAAGACTATAATTCTAATTTATCCCTAGGTTAGTCCTAGTATGATTATTTTTTCTTGTTTTTCTTTTTGTTTGGAGATGTGAACTTATGCCACCTTCCTTTTTGAATAGGCATGTAATATGTTCTTAATATTTATAAATATAATGCATGTTTTCAATTAAAAATAAGATAATAAATATTAGATGACAATAAATATTATAATAAAATTAGAATTTGTAAAAGATATAAATGAATTGTGTTTTATATATTTTGTTTGGTTTTAAAAATGTTAAAAAAATATTTTTTATTTAAAAAATTAAAAAATATAAAAAAATTAACAATAATAAACTATGAAATAAAAATTATATTAAAAATATAAAAATAATTAATAAATAGTATTAATATTTATATAATAAAATATTATTTTATTAAAATAATTATATATGAATGAATGTTAAATTATTATGATTTTAACACCTTATCGTTTACAAGGGAGCCATTCTGCATTGTATTTAGTAGGTTTAACTCATAAACCATGAGTATTACAACTTGAATGTATTTTAATTTGTAAGACAAATTTGCAAGATATTATTGTTTTCTAATTGTAACTTAGTATCCCCTCAATAATATGGGAGATGATTTAATATTTGGCAAGTATTAATATTTGAGATAATATTTGAAGTAAAAGAGTTAAATAGTTTTTTTATTTTAATTTATTAAATATCATTTTTGTAGAGATTGAATTTACAAATAAGATTGGGATATTGTAGGGGTTCAATCTTCGAACTCCACTAAACCAATATAACTAACACAACCAAATATGACTAGTGTATGAGTACCCGACAAGATTTGTATGTGGGCGATGTTGGGTATAACTAATATAATATTTATTTATGTTTTATTAAAAA
>JARHVA010007159.1:722500-737500 GCA_037957365.1 Torreya grandis
TATTGGCCTCTTCATGAGATTCAAGGCCACCCTACGATTTAAGCAGTGTCCTACATGATGCATGATGGTAGTAGCTTTTGGTTGTAAGGTGTTAGGGCCAACATGCCCTTAATAATGAAAATTGAGGGCCCTTGAGATGTTTTAGACCTTATTTTTGTCAATTTGGCTATGCTCTTGGGTTTTAGTAGAATTTTAAGATCATCCATTCTGATAAGGTGACATTTATGTATTTAAATCCTAGTGTGCTTAATCCTTCTAACATTCCATCTTATTTTGATAGAAATGTAGATTTCATGGAAAATATTGGTTTTACCAAGCAAAAGATCCACCAAAGTTCTAGCAGTAGTTAGATTTGACAACCCATGTTTGATCATGTAATTTGATTCAATGATGCATTATAAAGAAAGATATAATGATTTGTGCTTCATTGTGGAGTCTGATCTGATTGTACGAGCTGGGAGTTGAAAGGTCAAAGCCCTACAAGGATGCTAATTAGAAACTACTTACACCAAACTATATTAGTAAGGGTTTCACTTATTTAACATAACCATTCACATATAACACCATGGATCTCCATCCAACATTTATCACTCTTTCAATCCAATGAAGCGCATTGATTCCATGATCTTGGGAAGCCCCACAAGAACACCACGTGGCATTATCGCATTAAACCATAGGGACTTGATGGACTTAATTTTAGCATCTTCACTCATGTCATTTAATTCTTACAAAGATATCTATGATGATAGCAAGACCATCACATTTAAGTTAGTCTAAATTTTTACCTAAACAAAAGGGGGTATGTTTCAAGGATTTTAATGGGCCTTGAATTTTATTTCAAATAACTTAGGATAATTTGTTTAACCTAAATCTTTAGTCAGACCCTCAAACTAACTTAAACATTATATATCTTATAGGATACAATGGCCCTCACATGATCATACCAATTTGATCTAATGGTGTAAAATGTTAAGCAAAACTTGGGGGGGGGGGGCAAAATCTTGACATGTGGAGAAATCTCAAAGATTAGGGATCAACGGTGTGATAACATGCTAGGTGGCATAATTCTAAGACTTAAGACTTATAACAACTAATGAGATAAAAGGACCAAGATTGTGATCGATGGTTCACATTGAATCCATGGATCTTGATATAATTATGTAAAGCAAAAAAGGAATTCAAAGATAAATGACTAGTTATCCCTTGGACAAATATGAAAATTGTCACAAAAAGAAGTTGAAAGGGGGCCAAATAGGATCCACGCAGGCAAAAGATGATATAACTTGCATTTTATCCACCTAGAAATGTAAAGGTATAAAATTAAGTCTCAATCAGATTTTGAGGCATGAGTAAGCCTAAATCCCAGTCACCTCTTCCATTAAATCTCCTAAAAGACCTGAAACTTGCATAAAATGGGAAATTATGCGTGTTTGAATTACAATTGAAGCTTGTTAATTAATTTTGATCACAAAAAAGATCAATCTATGGGTTTCTATCAAGTCAGTGTTAAGTGTTTTCAAATGTTTAAGAAATAATGGTAGTGGGAAGACAACAATGGTGAGAAGAGGTTGAAATCTACCTATCTACAGACTATTGGGTAGAGTTTTTAAGGATACATAATTGGACACCATGGTATTAAACAATGGATGCAAGAACTGGTACAAGATTTTCTTCACCATCGATGAGATGCAACCCCTTACCCAGAATGAAATAAGAATTGAAGCAATCAACATCAGATACAAGGACTTGTTAGTAGTAAAATTAGCTAGTCTCCACTATATGGCTACCAAATTAGAGGTACTTAATTTCATTGATGTGCTTGCTCCTCTTTTTATAGATTGTAGAGTAGATGAGGACTAGATTTTTAGGGATGGCACATCCAAGAGATTAGCTTATGTTTCCCATATAACATTTGAGGGTTACTATAAGCTCCCTCATTCCCATGTGGATTTACCCATAATTAAGGATTGGACCACCAAAAATGACCTAGATATTATCCTTAGACCTTGATATAATTAGGTAAATTATGTTTTTAGATATTTCTAAGGTAGAATTCCATTTGCCCTAACCTTGCTAAATAGAATCTCTAGGGCTACCATAACTACTTATGTCAACCCTACCTAAGTTTTATATGTATATTTCCTAATAGAGAAACAACTCACCCCTCCCATAGGGGAAATGATAAACATACACTTGGGTAGGAAATTCATAGCTATTAACAAAAAGACCAGCAAGCAATTTTTCATGATGTCTTACCTCTTTGATGCCTTGCTTGCCTCCACCAAGTTTCCCCATATCAAAAATTTGTCTCCTAGCACTAAGTTCTCAGTTTCTCACCACTACTCCAAACTCCATATCTTCAAGTATAGAAACCACATGTAGTTCATCTGTGATGGCATCTACCTCTTTTTTGTTGAGGCTATCACTAGCTCTCCCATGTCTAGGATGTACCCCCTAATCAAGAGACATGTAGAGATGATAGAGGATATATGGTACTACCCTGATTGCACTATAATAAGGATTGAGGGAAATATGTCCTCACCTTTTAGATTACCTATCTATGCTCCACCCAAACTTGTCGAGAAAGAGATCACTTTCTAACTCCTCAATGGAATTGATGGGGTGTTCAAAGAAAATAGGAAGGGTATTCTCAACCTTTTTTTTTAATAATTAGAAAGACCACCTTAAATGATTGGAAGTATGTGGATGTTATGTCTAGATAGAAGGAGGCCTTCATTTTTTAGGTAG
The DNA here is from genome assembly GCA_037957365.1 of Torreya grandis. NCBI lineage: Eukaryota > Viridiplantae > Streptophyta > Pinopsida > Cupressales > Taxaceae > Torreya > Torreya grandis. Next base: position 725,249 of record JARHVA010007159.1, read on the forward strand.
ATGAATTGAGGATGTGGGATCCTAGAGGAGTAGTAAAAGACCATTTAAGGGATAAAAATTTACCTAAGCAAGTCTATGATCACTAGCTTGGGGTGTATGACCATGCGTACATCAAGGCTAACAACTTTGAAGAAGTGTTGGCAAGGTTAAAAGAGTACAATGCCAAGATAGAGCATATATTGGTACATAAGTAGAAGCCAACTAAGGATATTTGGAAAATGCATCCCCTCTAATACTAATTGATGCCTTCCACCTCGAGAGTTACCCAAGAAACCCGTCATATGGAATTGCCTCAATCACAGGACCCATGCAAGAGATAGATGGAAGAGAGACTAGGTGAAATAGTATCATCTTTAGGCCCTTCACAAAAACCACCATCTTTGATGGAGCATGTAAACATGGTGGCTCTTGAGCCATATGAGATAGTGGAGGAGATTTTCAAGGATCTTGAAGACATTTATGGTTTAGATAAGGAAAAAATGAAGACCTTGGTGCCCAAGCAAGGTAAGTTGTAGAGGCTCCTGAACAATTGGAAAGCACTGAGAAGGATAAAGGGAAGGAGTATGAAATGGCCTTAACCACAACTACCAACCAAAGGAAGAGGAAGGCTGAGATGGCCCTTGTCTCTACCAATTCTAAAGGGCCAAATCTCCCCTTTGTACATCCAACCCAAGAAATAAACTTATTTAGTGATGAGTTCCCCATTCATGGGCCAATCATTCTTGATTGGTTCATTTATGGGAAATTACAAAAGATTCCCACCATGGCCCATTCATGGGCATTGACTCAAAGCATCAACATTGATGAGGACCTCCAACCCTAGATTATAGAGATGATGAAGGAGCAAGAGGAAAGGATAATAGTGGAGGTAAAAAGAGCTAGTGGCAAGAGAATGGATGCTCCAAGAGAGTCCAGTAGTACCAAATTTGAAATCTCAAAATCCACCTAGCTAACTAAGCCTACCACTATAGTTTACTTTAATATAGATACCACAAGCTTAGAGAAGATCACCACAAGGAAAGTTGTGGTTGGTACATAATATTTCACCTTTCAAAATGTAGAACCTTTCACAGGCCTAACTCTAGTAGGAGGACATGCAGTGGGAGAACATCCCATCTATCAAGAGGATGTGTAGAGCCTAGTTGGATCCCAGTCAACATAGGCAATGGTAGGGATTAGAGGACTAAAGTAATAAATTTCCAACTTAAGGAGGGGAAAATAGGACTTGGAAGCCCAAGCCATCCTCTCTATGCCTGAAGATATGATTAGGTTGTTGAATGAGTCCTTTGATATATTTGAAGCTTGAAGGCTATGATTCTTAAAGATAATGCCTTAATGCAGCAAGCTAAAACATCTAAGGATTTGGTCATTCAGTGGTAGGCTTCAGAGGATAAAATTGCTAAGCTTATTAATGTATAAGTAAAGCGACAGATCCTAGACTTTAGGGCTATTCGACTAGGACACTTAAGTGCAATCCTAGGAATTATTATTGACAAGGTGTAGGATTTAAGCACATGGAACAACAATGTTAGTGAAATCGTAAGGGAAGATGAAGCTTTGACCAGTAGGATTGATAAAATCTTGGGAACAATGTTGACATAGCCTTTGCAATCCAATACTATGGGTTTGATTGATGATGAAGAGTTCAAACAAAGAGCCACTGCCACCATCCAAGAGATAAGAGGGAAAAGCCATGACCAATCCAGTGATGAGAACCGTAGGATAATGGATCTCATCTTCAATTTATGTGAGTGAATAATAGAGGCCTAGAGCATCAAGGAGGCCATGCTCAGAAATGACAAAGAATTTGACAAACTGGCAGATCAAGAAGAGGGATGTTTGATAAAGCCTGTAGTAGATCTTGAGATGATCAATGAATGTCATACTAAGGCTAAGAACATCCTATAGAAATGATAGCTAGGAAGTCCACCACCAACCCAATATAAGATTCTATACATTGTAATTATGCATACATTTTATAAAAATGAAATATTCTATTGTATAAATATATCCTATTTTGTTAGCATATATAGTTTTAGGTTAGTCCAATGTAGAAGGTCATGTGTATAATAGAATTGTCATACAAGGACAATTGTCCTTAATGTAAGCATATGTATCTTGAGAACTGACTGGTACATCGCCTATGTTTTTTATAAATAGGCAGTGTTACCATTGTGTAAAAGGAGATATTTTTTATCAAAAATTGTATAATCACACCAATTAATAAAGCTAAGGAATTCTACAAAGATTGTGTATCTTGCTGTGTTTATAGTTGTTAGCTTTTCTCTCAATTATTTGTTTGGATCTTGAATTTGAATGGTTTCTTTAATTCCTGAACTACATTTTCTCATTTATAGGGTTTCTAATCTGTGTTATGTTAGGTTAGTTGAAAAGATCTTGAGTTGTCTCACTTTAATTTGTTCTACATCAAAGATGTGCATTAGCTATTTAGATGTAGTAATAAAATATTAAAAGTACACTTGATTCTTAATTGTAAATTCAATTCATCCTTAGAAATTAGTTTGGTTTGTAATGAAAATTGAGCATTATCTATTTTACACTATAAATTGGTTTAGATGTATGTTTAGGGAACTAAAACTTTGTCATAATTTTTGAGGTAAAGACTTGCAATCACACTTGTTTCTTTTTTGCCTTACCCTCTCCTCTTTTCTCTTTTTTTACAAAGATATTCACTATAGCTTAGATTTTAGTGTTAATATACATTTAGTTTAGAATAATATCAATATTTGACTAAGGATTATCAATAGTGGTAGGGGATAAACCAAGGTGGCTCCCAACCACCAAATAATACAAATATTATGGAACAGTCTACTTTACTCTGTTGCTATTTCAACATAGGCATCATAATTTCCAAATACTTGAAACTCATGCCCTAAATTCTTCTAATTCTAAAATGAGTAGTGTTTTATGAACATTGAAAGCAATTGTGGTACATATAGAAGCATCAACATAAGGTAAGGGTGGTTCCTGATGATTGTGCATTTATATTGGCAGTGATTCTAAAAACAAGATGAATTTACATGTTTACACACTATTATCCCATCTGTTAGTTTATTTCACAAATGGTAGATGAGGATCTGGGAGTATTTTACTATTGCATTATCATCCTCTACCTATGGAAAAGATAATACAAATTTAAGTTGGGATATTGTTGGTGTCAAGCATTGTAATTTATGTCTTTGGTAGTATGGTTAAGACTATTTATATACTTATTTATATCTATTAGGCGCCTTGTACAAATATTTTTACATTATGATTGAGCTAGGGAGTCCTCTAGGTTTTTGTCATGTCCTTAATTTATTTGGAGGCATTATTGTATTGGGGTGGTTGTGCAACTCTTTAATGGTTTTAATTTTTTTTGAAACATTTCTATCTCTTAAGGGCAAGAGTAAACTAGGGGAAGTTGATCTCCATGGGTGGGGGTCGATACCCTAACCTATAACACATGTAAAAAATCCCTTTCCCAATTCGCCACCCCTATGGCCCAAATTGGTTAATTGGTGACTGGCTTGTTTTATGGTGAGGGAGTAACTCTCCTACGAGACATTACTGGGGAAACCCTGGTTGCTGCTACATCCCAAAAAGTGATACTGACATCTATGGGTGAGGCAATAGCCTATAATTCTCTTTTGGATGCTAGTTTATCCCATCCACCCATGGCCAAAGCCATTGTAGCCTCAAAATTTTATCAGGCTTACCACTCAATAGAAAAGCCAGAGAATTCGATACAAAGTCCCTCACATAAACTATAAACTATAAACATGCTTTGTATTTCACCAACATCCCTTTTTTGAAGGCCCGTAATTGTTCAAAAATTTATCATATTTCACTATTAACCTTGAGACTTAGGGTCTTTGCTATTAGACTCAACAACTTATATGAGAGCTTTTGAGCTTCCATGCCAAACTCATTCATAGTCCCCCTGCAACAAAAAAAATATTTTAAATTTTAGGATTTCATAGTCAATTATATTTATTTGAATTATTTTGGGTAACCAATGTATCTAGAATCATTCAAGAGAAAAAAAAACTTAAAACATGATGATCAAGGATAATCTAATTTATATTTTCTTTTGAAGAGTCATCAATTTGAAACATACCCTGATCAGAATGTCTTAACTGCTCATCTATGGAATCTTGTGTTCTTAATTTAACTAAAGTTTGACTATCAGAGATCAAGGATAATCTAATTTATATTGTCTTTCAAAGAGTCATCAATTTAAAACATACTGTAATTATAATGTCTTAACTACTCATCTATGGAATCTTATGTTCTTAATTTAACTAAAGTTTGACTATCAAATATTTTAAATGTGTTGCATTTTTTTTTGTAAGTTTTTTTGGTGACCCATGCTATTGTCTTGATGATGGGTTTACTCAATGTGACTCTAAATGTTCACCAAAATATGCAAGACAATTGTTAATCTAAAAGCTATACATATTTTTTTTCAATTGAAACATGATTATTTTGTTGATGATTCACAAGGATGAAAAAATGTTGTTGATATTATTAAAAGTTGAAATGGAAAATCAGACACTAATATGGAAAATTTCAAGGAACTAAGGTTTGAATCTTTAAAAATATTTTTTAACATATTGTATTTGGAAATTCTATAACTCTGGGGAAAATTTTGAGATCTTTTAGATTTTTCTTAAGACTTTGGCCAATTATTTAAGAAAAGAAGTTGTGGTGAATCATCATTTTCAACTTGCAAATATTGTTAGATTTATTTTTTTAATTTGAAATTGACACATTAGCCAATAAAATATTCTCATGACATCGTTCTTGTGTGGTGAGATATTTTTGGGTTGGTCATCGATCAACTAAAAGTTTAGAGATGATTTAAGAGCTGCACATTATTCTTGAATGTTAAGATATTTTTGGCTAGACTAGGTTTTCTATTTTAAAGTTGACATATCTTTTTTGATGTAAACAGTCCTTTGAATCTACTAACATATTTGATCTTATTGATTGTTTTTCATTGATGCAATGGATGCACATTATTGTGAGATTCTGTCTATAATAATGGATTAACTTTCACTGAGAAAGAGAGAGAGACTCACTACCTGCGAGGTCTTTTACCCCCAGTTTATTTCTCATAAGAGCTTCAGGTAATTTCATCTTTATGATGTTCTTTAGATTCATTTGTTTTTGTTTGAAAATAGCAAAAGTAGAGATTTTGGGTACTTACTATTTATGTGTCCCTATAAGCCTTTGAAAGAAATGCAAGAGTAGAGCACTGACATTTTTTGATTGGATGATACTGCATTTATGTGAAATGTGTATGTCCTAAAAGAGAAGAGCACTAACATTTTTTGAATGGATGCTATTCCATTTATGTGAAATGTGTTTCTGTTGCCTGTGATTTGTCTTGATTTATGGTAAATTATCAAACCCATTACTATACTCATTTTTCTTTTCTACATGCAAAGAAGACTATGAATAATATTCGCTAATATGAAGCTACTTTACAAAAATACATGGCAATGATGGATCTTGAGGTATATGCTCTGATTTTTTCTAATTTTTTAGGGAAACTAAAATGTGTTCTGAGCACTTACTTTTTCATTGCATTTGGATATTGAATTGAATAGAATACCACATTTAATTGTTCCTAAGTCCATTGAATAGAGAACCACAGTTTGTTTTCTATTTGGATCATAATTCATAAGGCATGAAAGGCAAGCGATCATAGGAATAGATAGAAGTTCCTTTAGTTAAGAATATATAATGCAACTACAATGTTCTAAATTCTAATGGTTTAAAGTAGTACATTTATAGTAATGACTCGAATTTACAATATGGACTTTACAACAAACTAGCTATGATTCAATAATACTTAATTATTCAAAATTTTACATTATGGATATTAATATCCTTATATACCATTTTTATTTCTAAGTTGAATATTATCCATTGTTTGACATAGTAATTAACAAATATGCCATACAATTGAGGTTTTAAGCCAAATTTTTTTTCACAGGGATAAATCTGTGGTAAACATTTATAAACCAAATTCATCTATTTCATAATCTATTGCATGTTTTTGTGGAAGCTGAAGTCTGGGAACATTAAAAACATGGTCTCTTAGATGTGCTTAATATTGTTGTTTTATAGTACACATTATGTGAATTAATGCCGACTTTACATGGTGACATAGTTTTTATAATGTTAGGGAAGGAATGAAAGATTGTTTTACAAAGTTTTAGTGGGCAATGTGGAAGAGTTGCTTCCCATAACTTACACTCCAATTGTTGGTGAAAACTATCATATAAGCTTGAAAGAGAAGTATGCATATTACTTATTTTCTCGTGATATGTTTATCCTTTAAATGGATTTCCCTTTATTAATATTTTTTATTTAATGATTTTGACAGAGGTAAGATCCTAGAAATCTTGAATTACTAATATGAAAAGAATATTTAGGTTATTGTTGTTACTGATGGTGAATGAATTTTGGGACTTGGGGATCTTGGTTGCAAGGTAAATTGATGTGTATAATATGTTACATCCTATGTAAGTGTTTAGTGCAAATTGAGATATGGTATTAAGATTTAGCCTCTTTGTGGTGTGAATTGAGATATAGTATATGTTACATTCTATCTATCAATGTATACCACTAATTAATGTCATCATTTTCTTTCTGTTTTTGTGTCCTTCTTCTCTTCGGTCACAAACACTAGTAAAAAGTCATAAGAGTCAAAATATTCATAGAAAAAATTGAGTGTCTTATTTCTCTTGTATTTTCCCCCTTTTTATATTCATTTTTTGTCTATCATATAACTTACTTTTCTTTTGGTTTACTAATAGGGTATGGGCATACCTATTGGGAATTTAACCTTGTACATTGCTTTAAGCGGTGTTCATTCTTCAACAATATGGAGGCATAAATTGTCTTTGGTTATCTTTTTCTTATATCATGTCAGGAGTGTTGATTCTTAATACTTAGAAAGAATAATGTTTACCTGCGTGCTTACTTGAAAAGTATGAATTTAGATATGGAACTTATATGATATATATTCTAGAGCTACTTTGGTTTTAATTCCCTAAGGAATTTGACTAACTGAAGAGGTTACCTCAACCAATACTGGACATATCTTTTGCCTTGCAAATGGTTGCTTCTATTTTCTTATGCTAGTAAATGTACAGTGTCTTCTGATTACAATTGATGTGGGAAGAAATAATGAGAAACTGTTAATTGATGAATTTTACATTGGACTATGACCAAAATATGTTATTGGCTAGGTTTCTTCTTAGTGCTCAACAATTTATATGTTTATTTACTTCAGCACTTAGGGATGGCATATCAAATTAGCTAATAATAAAAATTTATGCCTTACGGGAATAATATGACCTCCTTCATGAGTTCATGTCTATTGTCAAACAAAATTATGGAGAAAAAGTCCTTGTCTAGGTATGTTAGCAGAAAATTATTTTGCCTATGAATCTCAATTGATATTTAGATAATATTGGCACATTGGTATGCGTACAAAGCTTAAGCAATATGTTTTTGATGTATTATTATTCCATGTTTTCTTTCTAATAATACCAATTTTTATTTCTAAAATTTTTCCCACTTCAACTATGTTCTGTAAAACAATAATTCTAGCCAACTATGCCAATCATGAAGATAAGAAATGTATGCATCATCAAAATAGATATATGTCATTTCATAAATCAAGTTGACATGTACTAAATCTTGCAATCTATTAACCATGTTTTTAAAAGCTGAAATATAAAAATTTGATGTCGAAATAACAAACCTTATTTTCTCACAATAGTTTGAAGACTTTGCTAATCACAACGCCTTTGAGTTGCTAGCAAAGTATCACATGACTCATCTTGTTTTTAATGATGATATTCATGTATGTTTGCAATTGTTTGTAATTTTGGATTTTTTGTACTACAAATTATGTAACAAATGTAGAATTTGTTACTCTTTGAAGAAATATTCAAATACTATGATCTACTTATTATTGTGAGTCTAAAATCACATCCATGTTAGAATTTACGGATGACATTAGGCACTTTGTCATCAAGGATGTTTTAAAACACTGTAGGGTACAACTGTAATGGTGCTTGCAGGGTTAGTTGCAATTATGTTGTGTTTGTCCTCTGAAGTTGAAACTTTGTGTTGAGATTACCTACCTGCACAAAAACTCAATAAAGCTTTTACTAAGACTGATGTAAGACAACTCGCTCTTAAAGTAAATGATTATTATATTATTAATTTTAAGAAACTACAACATTATGGACACCAAGTGTCACCTACCCCTATTAACCTTAATCTTTTGTTCTCTGATGGTCAGGGCTCTTATTTTTCACACATCTTTTTCATTTTCTATATATTCTCACTGTCTAGCCCTCCTCCATGAATAATGATGTGTTATTTTTGGAAATTTTCAATTATCATTGTTTCTTGCTTATTTCTGCATACCAAATGCTATTCATGCTATGAAAATATAGTTGAATGAATTAAACCCATGGTTGTATCCTTTAAACAATGATACATGCTTTTGTCTTGTAATTACTTGTTACATATTATTTGAGCTTAAAAATCCCAAATGGACTACCCATACATGTGTTTTTTTTACTCTACATACATCATCCCTAATATAATTGTCGAAGTAACTTTTCAAATGTTGCAAATATAAATATGCTTGATTCCTCAAAGTTCTAAAGTACAATGACAAAGAAATTAACAAGTCTCATAAACTAGAACTGTCTATGTACGTATATGTTTTTGACAAATGACAATATTTTGAACTTTTTGACTAGATAGTGTGAATTTGTATACGTTGCTCTTCTCTTATAGGATACAATTGATGCTTTTCATCACAAGTTTTATTTTTCTATTGTTGTTTCTTATAAATTGAATTTTACTGTGATAAAAACATTTCTATATTAGCTCTATAATTAAAGGTTCATTGTTTGAATAGGTTTTGTATCTTGTTATGTAGATTGTCATAGATCCTGCATTCAAGAGTAATATTAGAGAGATCAGAGACCATCTTATCACTATGTATCTATCAAGGAATTCTAGCAAAAAAAGATCAAAAGCAATATTGGGCAGATCAGAGACCATCTTATCACTATGTACCTATCAAGGAATTTGTATTTAGATTCAAGGTACAATTGGTCTGATACTAATTTAGTGCATTGCTTCCATATATGAAATGGCTTAGCTACAGATATAAATAATTTATCAGAGAAAATTGTGCAGATTTTGTTATCAAGTTTGGAAAGGCAGAAATTTAATGTGCAATTTCAACCCCTGTATTTAATGGTTTTGCTCTTCTAATTTTTTTTGTAAATAATGAAGTATTTATTACTTAGATATTTCTCAGTGCTCTACTGTTTAAGCAAAATCATGTTTTGAACTTTGAATATCTACACAGTATACATAAAATAAGCAAACTACTTTGCAAATTGCCCTGCAGGAACTTGGTACTTTGTGCCCCTTGTTACATTTAGCTCCAATGAACATAATAAAATGTTATTTTTATGGATGATAATAGTATTAAACTTAATGGAAATTGAAGTTTTTTTAAACTATAAATTATTGTTAAAGGGGATTTTTTTGAAAGGAACTTTATCCTTATATAATGAGAAAGGAGACATGGCCCGCACCGCCAAAGACAAAGATAAATACAAATAGTACAACCAAGGGCGCACAAAATAATAAGCAATTATATCACAACGAAGACACATCATCAACAACACATACCAAAACCCTCAAGAAGATAATAAACCCAAGACACAATAGAAAAGGAATTAAACTTTTCTCCAATGTCCTCAACCCAAACAAACAACATACTCAAACAACATTGATCCAAAAATTCTACTTTCTGATGAAAACATCCAAGTCCCAAAGAAAAGACAAAAAAGAGGATAAACATCAAAGAAACCAAAAAGGTTAACCATGAGCTGCCACCAATCTTCTACCTCGATAAGAGAGAAGATCCTTCATAGTCTATTGTGAGTCGTTGCTGACCAAAGTCTCAGCTTCTGCTCTCAACAACTCTGCCTCAGACCTACGACCTTTCTTCTTAGAAATGGCTCCCACATCCGTAAGTTTTGTTTGAAAAAAGAGGCTTAGAAGGGGAAGAAGCTTCCTCAACAGGTTGAGGAGGGTCCAAAGAGCGAATGGGGGCCAAGACAACCTTGGGAGCAACCTCTATCAAAGACAACTAATCTTGAGCAACCTATTACATGCCGTCTTGACGTCTTCGAGATCTCCCTGATCAGAAAACAGATCAAACTCATCCAAACCTAAATCTAACACCGAGCCCAAAGATTCAAAGAAACAGTGTAAAAGATTGTTAGTAGAGGAGCGGGCGAGAATCTTGAATTTGAATTTGGATTTCCTTCTCATATTTCCGTGTTTCTTATGCGTCCTTCACGGATAAGTTAAAAAGCTTGTCCCCGGGGTTTTTGACATGAACGTAAGTTTTATAAATTTAATGGACACCCAATCAGGGAGAGAAGGATGATTAGAAACCTCTAATGAGACAGAAATGCATAATAGAAGAATTTGTATGTACGACGAAATGATTGCATATTAAAATATCCATTTATGGAATCTGGACGTACCGACAACCCTCCTAATAATAACATAATGTCAAAGCCTATCATTTTTCCGAATCCTTATCCCTTCCTTAACAACAAAAAAGATGATGCTTTCTTTTTGGTACCAAATCAGAATTTCTACGGTCAATTCTAAGTAATGTAAGAGGAAAATTCTGAACATGGATTGGTCTGGTCTTTTCAGCCGCCCTCAGTATGAGAGTCGTTATCCATAACTTATACACCTCCACTATTACTGGCTTTAATGGAGGCAAGTTCCGCATGATGTGGGCAAATTTGATTATAAATGTTGATACTATTTACTTATGGTAATTTGATTTCTGCTGCTCCAAAACCAAAGTGGGGATAGGAGCCCATTCTTTTGTTTATTAGTTGGCAATTTAATTATCATTATAAGTTGATCAGACAATTATTTTAATTAATGTGTATACCTTTAATAATTTAATAAAAATCAATCAATTTATTGGTTAATGCATGTACTCATAATAATTTAATTTTACAGCAGCTAATATGAGTTTAATAAGCTACAAGCACAAATTACTCTCAAGATTCCCCTCATCATGAATTTTAGTGTATCCCTTTTTTTGTTTTTTAATAGTCAACTCAAATAGAGACAGACTCGTCCATCTTGATGCCTTTCTCATTTGTCTCTATATTTATGATAAAAAATATATTTGTCTTTCATTAACATTTGTTTTATAAATTTCAATAATACTGAGTAAATAAGCATTTGCATGTTGTTATGTGACTTTGTATTTTATTGTAAACATTTAGAATTTAAATACTTTTGGATGTTACACCCATGTAACATTTAATATCATATCAATTATAATTGTAATTTGCAAATCATATTTTTTATCTCAGTATATGTATTACTTGTAGTCATATTATCAAATACACAAAAAAGTTTGATATGCATTCAATGGTAGCATAATCAATGTCAAGTCGAGTGGAGGTATTATGCAAGCTATACTCAACTAAATTCTTGTTATTTTATTTGGTTTATTCGGGCACTGAAATTATTTATTGTGTTATTTAAACATGTGATTTTGCATGGTAAACTAATGTTTGTGCAAGGATTTATTTTAATTTTTAATAGTTGATTGTTTCAATTGAGAAGGACAATATCTCAATGGTGTGGCTACAATTGGGAAGGACAATATATCTATGGTTTTTATTGGTTGGAGACTAATAACCCTTAGGAGTGACTAGGTATTCAAACATTAGTATACTATGCACGATTTGCATCATTATTTGGGTCAAAGTTTTGTCAAAGATCAATGGTTTTGGGTGTTTTTCCTTAAAAATATCACGATTTCATGTCAATTATAGATGTACAATTTTGGCACATAGTTAATGCAATTAGACATTTTTAGTTGTGTCAGGTATGCACAACAAAAATGTTAATGCACATTTATTGCTTTCCACACGACAAAAAAGAAAAAAACTGCTAAAAAAATTGCATTGACTTTGTGTCGAATTTGTGCTGACTATTTAACACACACCCACACACACACATCATTTTTGGGATCATTTATACCTTTTTCTATGTAGACAGGGTCAATTGAAGGAGAAGCTACATATCTTACTTATGACACACAACACCGCTATAAAATCTTATACACATTTTCAACCATTAGAGACT